>JAURVB010012909.1:5000-195140 GCA_033002965.1 Piper betle | reverse complement strand
GTCCTAACTCGTCATTCGGCCCTAAAAAAATTCTACGATCAAATAAAAATAACAATCAATACTGCATACCTCCATATACTTGATAACCCATTTTTCATCATCTTTTAGGCGTTATCATCGTACATTTGAGCATACTTGACCCTCATCGCTCATGACTCACAGCTGGCCTCAACTCAGCTCGCGGTCCATGAAGCTGACTCGACTCGAACCGACGGTTGAACCGACTGGTTCACTCCCGTAAAACTCTGACTTGAGTCACGGGTTTTACACCTAAATCCATAAAAATAAAACGATTTTTTATTTCTTCAAGTTTTGATCTTGTAAATTCAACACTTGTTTTTTAAAATCAGAGTTTTGGATGATGGGATACTAAAAAGAAAATTACTAGTGAACTTGGGGGCCATAACTATTTTTATATCCTTATTTTTCATAATTTCAATTTAACCCATTATAAATTAGAAATTATGAAAAATATTATCTACACATGTATGTCCATACTTATATTAAATATTAATGACCCATTAAACTTACTTTTAATAGATCAATTTAATTTGGGCCAAACTTTAATAATAGTATATGATACAATTATATATGTATGTATATATATGTCCAAAATTTAACAATCTCCCACTTAGGCTATATATACAAAAATAATTGTATATTACCATATAACCTTATAAGCTCAAAAATAACATATGCTATTATTTTAAAAAATAATAATCTCATCCATTAATTATGTTAATATACGATCAAAGTGAATTTTGTTACACATATCGTAACTAAATCCATCCATAGATCATTTTAACTCATCATTTTATATCGTTACACATAGATCAAGTATGGATGTATAACATGAAAATTAAATGTAATTTGATCTAATCAGACCTACTTTTAACTGGTCCAACTTTATTAGATCACCTCAAAAATAGAGTGAAACATAAACCAAATACTGCAATTCACATTAAAAAAACAAAACAAGCTCCCACTAAAGTAATATATCATTAAATGATACAATATCCAAATAGCAACATGCTCATGAAAGACCTTGGGCGGTAAACTTTTAGTAAGTGGATCCGCAACCATGGAGTTTGTCCTAATATGCTCTATAGAAACTTTACTACTTTGAACTCTTTCTTTCACGATAAAGAACTTAATCTCTATATATTTTGATTTAGATGAGCTCCTGTTGCTATTTAAATATAACACTATAGATTGATTATTACAAAATAACTTAAGTAGTCTTTTAATATTATCAACAATGCACAACCTTGTGACAAAATTTCGCAACTATATTCCATGATTGGATGCCTTATAACCAGCTATGAATTCAACTCTCATGGTTGAAGAAGCTATGAGTGTCTACTAAGCACTCCTACAAGAGATAGCTATTCTACGAAGCAGGCAGACATAGCTAGAAGTGGATCGATGACTATCTTGACATCTAGCAAAATTGAAATCAGAATACCCAATGATCTCAAGTTGGTTTGACTTTTGATATATAAACATGTAATGTTTTGTTCTCTGAAGATACCTCATGACTCTTTTGGTTGCTATCCAATGATCAAATCCCGAATTACTTAAATATATGCCCAACATTCCAACAATATACGCAATATCTATAAGCGTATATATTTGAGCATACATAAAACTTCCAACTGCTGAAGCATAGAGAATCTTTTGCATTTCCTTTCCTTCTATGTCAATTTTAGGGTATTGATTGAGGCTGAATTTGTTTCCTTTAGAAACAGGGCTATCTCCTAGTTTACAACTTTGCATGGCAAATCTCTTAAATACTTTTTCTATATAGGTTTTCTTTGATAATCCGAGTATACATTGAGAGTGATTCCAATGTATTTGAAATTCTAATACAAAAGACATATTTTTAAGATCTTTTATTTCAAATTTCTTTGATAAAAATATCTTGGTTTCATGCAAAAAGTTTATATCATTGCTTGCAAGTAATATATCATCAACATATAAAATCATAAAAATATACTTACTCCCACTAAACTTATTGTATATACAATCATCAATCATATTTATCTTAAAACCAAATGAGAGAATAACACGATGACATTTGTGATACCATTGGCGAGAAACATGTTTAAGCCCATATATGGATTTCTTTAATTTGCAAACCATACTCTTTGAATCTCCTGATACAAAGTTTTCTAGTTGCGCCATATAAATTATTTCATTAATGTTGCCATTTAAAAATATAGTCTTTACATCCATCTGATGTAACTCAATATCAAAATGTGCGACTAATGCCATAATTATTGTGAATGAGTCCTTCGATAAAATTGGATAAAAAGTTTTATTATGATTGATGTTTTCCTTTTGAGTAAAGCCATTTACAATAAGACAAGTCTTAGATATTTCTACATTACCTTTTGAATCCCTCTTAGTTTTAAAATATCAATTTACAACTAATATGTTTCGCACCTTCAAGTAATGGGACAAGATACCAAAAGTCATTAATTTTGATAGACTTTATCTCTTCGTTTATGATATCAATCCACTTTTGAGAATTATAACTCTTAATGGCCTGATGAAATTTGATTGGATCATCTTCCACCATTCTAATGTTATCCTCATATTCTTGGAGAAAGATGATATAATTATATAGAATTGCAATTTTCTTTTCTCTTGTAGATCTTCTTAATGGCATTTACTTTTGAGGCTGTTGAGTTTACTCTTTTAGTATATCGTG
The DNA here is from genome assembly GCA_033002965.1 of Piper betle. NCBI lineage: Eukaryota > Viridiplantae > Streptophyta > Magnoliopsida > Piperales > Piperaceae > Piper > Piper betle. Next base: position 192,427 of record JAURVB010012909.1, on the reverse strand, counting down.
TTGATTGTGATTAGAGAGATTCTCGACATTCTCTTGTAATTTTGGTATTGTTTATTGAACGTGTGAGATCCCTCAACTAAATCTCACATCTAATACCTACTAGGAGAAGATCTTATTTATAAGTGAGAATGAACTATAAATCTTTAACTTGGGTTAATTATTTTAAAGAAATGACTTAGGCCCATTACGTTACACTTTGGGCCGGGGTCATTACAGGTGGTATCAGAGCAACCGGGTTATGTGGGCTGGATTAGGGACATTGGCTAAGTTGCTAGTCACGGGAAAAAGAAGGTCGTGGGCTGGGATTAACAACGGGCCAAATGTAAGAATTTCGGGGACGAAATTTCTTAAGATAGGTGGATTGTGAGATACATCAACTTAATCCCACATCTAATACCTACTAGGAGAAGATCATGTTTATAAGTGAGAATGAACTATAAATCTTTAACTTGGGTTAATCATTTTAAAGAAATGACTTAGGCCCATTACGTTGCACTTTGGGCCGAGTCGTTACAGAACAACAACATCAGGAAAACGATCCTAATTATTGTCAAGAACAATTATGGGAAGAGAAATAGATTCTTCTTCAAAGATAAAATCTCTAACTTCATTTCCCCTCCAAAATCAACATCCTCAAAGAATTTGGCATTTCTCGTCTCAAAGAATGACCTTATTGTGGGATCATAAAACTTATACTATATAGACCGTTCAGAGTACCTAATAAATAGTTGCTAACAGTTCTTGAGTCTAGTTTCTTTTCATTTGGCCTATAAGGCCTTGCCTTACTTAGACAACCCCAAATGCATAAATGCTTAATACTGAAATTTTTTTCACTCCACAATTCATATGGGGTCTTAACTGTTGCCTTTGTTGATACTCTATTAAGAAGGTATGTTGCTATCTTTAGCGCTTCACCCCAAAGTGAATCAGGTAAAGTAATATGAGTAATCATACTTTTCACCATGTCTTTTAATGTTCAGTTTTGTCTCTTAGCAACACCATTCATGCTGAAGAGTACCTGACATTATTTATCATGAGATGATTTTGTACTTTTCTTGGAATTTGGCAAAGGGTCCTGGACGTTGTACACCTGATCTATCATATCTACCATAGTATTCAACACTATAATTAGATCTGATAACCTTAATAGTTTTGTCAAGTTGGTTCTCAAATTTAGCGTTATAAGCCTTAAACACGTTTAATGCTTGAGACTTCTTATTAACGAGATAAAGGTAACCATAATGAGAATGATGAACGTAATAAAATATTGTTGACCATTCAAAGAAGCTATAGGAAATGGTTCACAAATGTCCGTATGTATTAGTTCTAAGATGTTTGAATATCTATTGACACATAGTCTCCTTATATTTGCTTGTTTTCCCTTAATGTGCTTAACAAAAACTTGAAAATCTGATAAATTAAGAGAATCAAGAATTCTAATTGACATAAGTCGTTCAATTCTTTGTTTAGAAATATGTCTTAAACACTTGTCTCAAAGTAAAGCAGAATTCTCATTGGTTAATTTTCTTTTTCGTACCACGTAAACCTACATGAAAAGTTTCATTAAAAAATGCAATAATATCAAGTAAATATAGATTATCACAAAAAGATAAGGAACATGTACTTACAATATTTGAGTTTAGAAAAAGACTAAACTTATTATTTTTAAATGAACAAGTGTAACCAAATTTGTCCAACATAGAAATAAAAACTAAATTTTGTTTAAATGACTGTACTATATATGTCTCTTTCACATCCAAATAATATCCTATTTTTAATAATAATCTAAAAGTCCGTATTGCTTCATCTACAACTGATTTGTCATCACCCATATAGATGAATCTTTCAGCATTATTTGGCTTTTGGTAACTCAGGCAACCCTGCATTGACACACTTATGTAAGTAGCAGCACCCGAATCTAGCCACCAAGTGTGATAGGCATTGACGTTAAATTAACCTCAGAACAAACAAAATTAAGAAATGAACATTTCTTTGCATGCAAAATGTGATACTTAGTGCATTCCTTTTTCATATGCCTAGGTTTACCACAAAAGAAACTGCAAGAAACCTGATTTTCTTTCTTTTGCTGTTGCTTGTGAGAACCATTACCAGCTGCCTTAGCCCCTTTTCTTTTCTTATTTTTGTCCTAAGAGGTACTAGCCAAGTGAGCACTTTCAGCGTGTTCTTGCTTCAACCTTTCTTCCTCTGGGACACAATAAGAAATGAGCTTATTAAGAGTCCATTTGTCCCTTGGGTAGTCATAACTGACCTTGAATTGACTAGATCGTGTCGGAAGAGAAATTAAAACGAAATGCACGAGCAAATCTTCAAATAGCTATAACTTTAGTGCTTTTAGTTTTGAAGCAATATTTGACATCTCTAAAATGTATTATCTTATGCTTATTTGGCCTTTAAACTTCATTGAAATCAAGTTCGTAAAAAACGTACTTGTTTCAGCCTTATCGTTTTTTAAAAACGCTTTTTAATTTCTTTAAAAAACTCAGTGGCTGTAGTAACCTTCTCAGTCACATCACCCATGAAGGTCTCTCAAATTCCACACTTTATGATTATAAGACTCATGTGATTTAAACGTTCTTACTTTTCAATGTCACACGTTTTTCCTCAATGGAACTTTTATCCGTAAGAGAAGTAGGTTGTTCAATCCTTAACGAAAGGTCAAGATCCATGCAGCTGAGAAGGAACATCACGCTCTCTTTCTAATCTTTAAAATTATCTTTAAGTATTGGAACTGAATTAATGTTAGAAAAAATCATAGAAAGAGATTGATTAACTGAAAATAGAATAAAATAACATGCACATAATAAGATTAATAATTCAAACAATGGTTAATCTCATCAAAAGATACCTAGCACAATATTAATATTTAGTCTTTGGACATAAATATTAATTTGTAAGTATCACTATTAGTATAACAATCAAATATAGAGAATAAATCCTGTCAAATTTAGTACTCTCAAATTTTTCCTTCTTACAAACTAGTTCCAATAAGGTTTTCTTTCTAAATCTACATATTTTGTTTTGGGATCTCTTCATTCCATAACCAAAACAAAGTAAAATACATAATCACCGCAATTTTCAAACAATATTTGAATCTTGGTCTAAAATTAAATACAAATTAAATTAATCCTCAATGATCTAATATGAAGATGCTCTAATCCCACTTGTTAAAATTTAATTTAACCAAATTATATCGACGATAAAAAATATCACAATAAAACTTTCTTTACATTAAATCATCAAAAAAATAGAATTTGATAACAAAAGTGTACTTGAATTTAGAAAAGCAAAACGATTCTTATTTTCTTTAACTTTGATCTTCCAAATTTAGCACTAGTTCTTCAAAACTAGAGTTTCTGTATGATGGGATATCAAAAAGAAAGCTATTAGCGAATTTGGAGACAATAACCGTTTTTATATATATATTTTTATAATTCTAATTTAACTCATTATAAATTAGAAATTATAAAAATAATATTTACACATGTATATCCATACTTATATTAAATATTAATGGCCTATATATTTCAACAACATATTATCTGTGGGCCGTTGGATCCAGATCCGGCGGCCATGATTAAATCACTCGATCTCCCACTTTTCAGCCCCTGCCCGTACCGGCCGCCCCCAGCCCCTGCCCGTCGGTCGCCCCTGCCCCTGCCCCGCAGGCCGCCCCTGCCCCTGCTCCTGCTCTGCTGCCCCTACCCCCGCCCTAGCTGGCCGCCCAATGCCCCCGTCCCGCCGGCCGCCCCAGTCCCCTCCCTGCTGGCTGCCCCTACCCCCGCCCCGCCGCTGCCCCTGCTCCGCCGACCTCCCCTACCCCCGTCCCACCTCTGCCCTTGCCGGCCGGCTGTCCCATGCCCCCGTCTCACCGGCTGCCCCAGTGTAAAACCCACGATTCGAGTTAGGGTTTTATATTCAGAACCGGTCGGGTCGACCGTTATTTTTCGAGTTGAGTCAGTTTCAGGACACGTGTACCGAGCCGACGCCGGTCACGTGTATGAGCTATGAGGGTCATGCGTACCCAAGTATATGATGATAACGTCATGAACACAGCAGAACAGAATGAGTTATCAGATATATAAGAGTATGCCAGTCTTTTTTTTATTTTTATATCTAGTGGATCGTAGAATTAGTTTTAGGCCGTTTACCGCGTTAGGACGCGTTACGGGCATTTTGGGTGGGTTGATAATTCTAGAGCATATCATTATGATTTTTGGTATTGTTTGATTTTACGGGATTTTTCCCGATTTTTATGAATTTTTTGGGATTTAATACGACTTAGTTATTATACTTGACTCGAGCCGGAGACGAGTCAAGTAATATTTACGAGTTTGCCACCACACACACCCCCGACGTTTTCTCCCCCACGCCCAAACCCTCGTGCCGCGCCGCCCCTGTTCGCGCGCCACCGCCGCCGCTGTCGGCGCCGCCCGGCCGTCGACCGACGCCGCCCAGCTCGGCGACGCCATCGCCATGCTGCCCCGACCAAGTCCGGCCCCAATCGGGCCGCCGTGACGCCGGAATCGCCGTGCGTAGCGCCGCGGCAAGGTTTTGGTCGCGTCGCCGATCGCGCCGCCGCCGACCGTCGCCACCACGATCAGGTGGTCGGCTCGACGTCCTCGACCCCTCAGCTGCCTTCCCCGACTGGAACGGAGGCCGTCGCCACCGTGGCCGGCCGGATCTAGCGACCCATCGCCGCCGGCTCTGTTTAGCCTTTTTCCGGCGAGCCACCGCCTCGGCCGACCATGTGGACGTCGTGGATGTGTCGGGCTCGCCGAGCCGGTTCCAATGGTACCCTATATGACCCCTATCCAGCTAGTAGACGCCGCCGGCGATTGTTGCCGGAAAACCACCGGAAGTCGCCGGAAAACCGCCAGTGGCTCCCGGAAAACCGCCGGAAAATCGGAATTTCTGGAATTCTCCGGAATTCACCGGATCTTCCGCGGGGCTCACCCAGTGGAGCCCAATCGAGCTTCGGACGCCGATGAGCGCCAAATTTGAGCTCCGAGACGCGCGACGGAACCCTAGCCGTCGCCGATTGCCGACGACGTGAGGTATAATTACCTCCGATTGATTTATTTAAAATTGATGATAATTGTTAGCATAGCATGCTAGGGTTAATTAATTATCATGATTAATGTCTTGACCATGAATAAAGTAAAGATGTGCATGATGAGATTATTAGTGAATGAAGTGATCTAATGAGATGAATTGTGTATGAATATGTTAAACTAGTACGATGCAACTTAGAAGAACAGAATAAAATATGGTATGAGTAGTTGAGTTAGGATTATTTACTCTTATAATTATTTGATGGTTATTTTGATGATGATTCTGTGTTTAATTGTGTTGAGTTTGATGCATCATTTAGTTAGCGGGCGTTAGTATTTAGTTTTGATGTGTAGGTACGGAATAGGAGCTCGCCGCCTAGGCGCGATGACACGCTTGGAGCTTCTACCAGGTCCGTTTAGGACTCGTCTTGTTTTACGCTCTTCCATTGTATGTTTATTTTATTATTGCAGGGCGGGTTAAGTGGCGTTTTATTGGATCCCACTTAACTCGGGCCATTTAATCGAATATTTCCGGATTAATAACCCCTCGAGGATGAGATCCCTCGAGGATGATTTCGAAAACAAGATCCACCACAAGTTGCCTTCGGGCCTATTATATGAATCCCTTCCCAGGCCTATATATATAGTTTTATCGAGTTTTCAGTGAGACGAGAGATGGAGAAACCGACTGCACGTACCATGCAGAGGATGCCGTGACAGTCAAAGCGGGCTCTGGATTAGTGCCAGCGGACTGTTCCATTCCCGAGGGATCCTGACAACTCCGCGTTTGAGTTCCTCACACCCGGAGAACGTGGAGGTTTACGGGTACTGTTTAGTACAGCGCATGTCCGGACTTGTGGTTCAAAGGGTACTAAAGGCGACTGCCTGAGAGTACTCGGCCTTCGTGCTCAAGGCCAGGAGAAATATGGAGGTAAGGAGAGGGCTTAGGATAAAGTTTCACGAGAAGTACTGAAAAAGAAGTGCTGAGAGTAGCACAGTACCAGCAGCAGTAAGTTCGGGATGCTACCGGGTCTGCAGCCCAGTGGCTCCTCAGTAGTGCCCTTCAGAGTGTTCTTGAGGAAGTATATGGTTTTCTTTCATATGAGAGTTTGCTCTCATAGCCAGTTTGTTATAGTTATTTTATTTTCCGGACCAGTAACGCTTGTTACTGACGTGTTTCTTATACTATATGTAGGTGATAAGCACGAGATGGATGAGCCAGCTTGGACGGAGGAGCAATGAGGTCTTGTACACACACATGTTAGATTTCTGAATGTTTAATTTTGTGTTATTATGTTATTATATTGTGAATGACATGTTCAAATGCATGAGACATGATAGAATGTGAAATGATCAGAGTAGCGCAGCAAAAGTGTGATGGGTTAGGACCCAAAGTTCAGAGAATGATGAATATAATAGATTAGAAGTATGTGTGAATGCTATCGTTGCTATACGTATATATGTTTGAATATACGTTTTTGACAGGGTGGCCCCTAATTACATTTTTAGGGGAAATTCTGTCCCTTTTATTTTATAATTTTTACTAATTTTGATTGTAATTGTGTTGGTGTGAAGTTTAGGTTGCATGTCATCCATGTAGTATCATGTTAGGGTTTTATGAATTTATCCATACATGACAAGTCGTATCTACATCTTAAGACGCCGAGATTGGATCCGTATGAGTTAGGTTCGGGTTAGCCAACCTAACCGGGGCCCCGTAACATGCCGGTTCGGATCACGAGCGTGAACCAGATTTGGGGTGTTACACCCAGCCCCCTCCCCTGCCCTGCAAGCCGCCCCTCCCGCCGCCCTGCCAGCCTCCCCTATTCCCCCAGCCGCCGCCCCCACCACCCTGGCCGCACCGCGGTCTCCCTCTCCGGCCTCTCCCGGTGCTGCGGCTCCCCCGCCCCTGCTCGGTCGGGTTCAGGTGTCTACCCACCGGCCCCTGGCGAGGTCACCGGCAGTCACGCAATGGGAGAAGGGAAGAAACAGGGGAGAAACAGAGGAGAAAATGGGGGGTGGTAATTTCTTAATAAAAACTTAGACTCGATCTCGACTCGAGTCAATAGTATGAAATAAATTCTTTTTAAAAAAAATAAAATAATTTTATAATAAAAACTTGACTCGATCTAGACTCAAGTCAATAGTATGAAATAATTTTTTAAAAAAGTTATAATAAAAACTTGACTCGATCTCGACCTAAGTAAATAGTATTAAATAATTTTTTTAAAAATAAAATAATTTTGTATTAAAAAATTAATTTGATCTCTATTCGAGTCAATAATATGAAATAATTTTTTAAAAAATAAAGTAATTTTGTAATAAAAACTTTATTCAATCTCGACTTGAGTCAATAGTATGAAATTAAAGTTTTTTTAAAATAAAGTAATTTATTAATTAAAACTTTGACTTGATATAATATTAGGATATTATTTTTTTAAAAAAATTATTTCAAACTATTGACTTAGTCGAGATCGAATCAAGTTTTGATTAATAAATTATTTTATTTTTTTAAAAAAAATTATTTCGTACTATTGAGTCGAGTCAAGTGACGGAAAATTTTTATTACGAAATTATTTTTTTAAAAAAATATTTCATACTATTGATTATAGTCGAGATTGAATAAAGTTTTTATTACAAAATTACTTTATTTTTTTTAAAAAATATTTCATACTATTAACTCAAATTAGGATTGAATTAAGTTTTTATTATAAAATTATTTTATTTTTAAAAAAATTATTTCATATTATTGATTTGAGTCAAGATCGAGTTAAATTTTTATTATAATTTTTTTAAAAATTTATTTCATACTATTAACTTTAGTCGAGATTGAGTTAAATTTTTATTATGAAATTATTTTATTTTTAAAAAAATTTTATTTCGTACTATCAACTCGAATAAAAAATAAAACAAATTTTTATTACCGAACTTGGGCAAATGGAAAGAGTGGAAGCAATCTCGACTGCATCCTTCTTTGTCTCCCTTAATCCTCGGCCACCATTCTTATCCTTTCCCAAACTCCTCCTAATATGCGAAATTGAAAAGACAGAGCAAATATGGTTCCTGCAGCTCCATCCAAGAAGATGAATGTTCAGAAAGCTTTGGGTTGGGGTGCAAGAGATGCATCCGGCACCCTTTCAGCCTTTTCACTTCCATAGAAGGTATGCAAGATCTTTTTAACTTTGCCAGACTGCCAATAACTTTCATAGCCTTTTTGTTTTCTTAGTTAACGATCACCGACGAGATTCAACCGCTGCAAATCTGAAGCTGCGCTATATGTGCTTCTCCGATTCATATATTGAGTTGATTGTGCGCTTCGTTTTACAATTCCTATGTACTTTGATATTATATGTACTTTACAACATCGTCGTGCACGCTTGTCGTTAAAGATAAACTCTTCTAAGTTTATAGACTATTATTTTTTAGATAATTTTTTATGGAATGATGAGATATATATCAGGGTTAATTTGAAAGATAAATAAATATTACAATCATTTGATTTTTGTGTTGTATTTTTAATTAGTTAAATCTCATGCTTTATGGAGCGTAATTGTTTATTTCTTTTTTATTAAGCAAGATAAGATGTTTATATATGTATATGTGGCAGGGCTAATCGGGATAACGATGTTACAATAAGAGTGCTCTATTGTGGGATTTGCCGCTCCGATCTTGAATCTGCTAGGAATGAATTCGGTTTCACCGTCTATCCTTTTGTTCCCGGGTTAGTATCTTTAATTAATATGCCATCTTTTTCCCACTTTCTGTCGTAACAGTCTGGGTTTGATTTATATTTTGAGAAGCTCTCAGCCTTCTATAATAATTATGGCTGTGTCTGTGTATATGAGTTGTTAAGAAAATGAGAAAAGGTTATGTATCTTAATGTATAACTAATGTGATTAAACTAATAAGGTTTTGATGGTCAAATGTATTCTTTGACATTATATATATAGAGGCATGAGCTGGTACACATTCAACAATCTTATTTGAAATAAAATAAAAGGATTTGATAAGTATTATGATCCGTACTTACCATCTTAATTACACCCTAATCATCTCATTTTATTAGCTCCAATTCAGGCATGAGATAGTCGGAGAGGTGACTCAAACAGGGCCCCATGTGCAAAAGCTGAAAGTAGGTGACAAGGTGGGGGTAGGGTTTATGGTTGACTCGTGCCGCACGTGCGAAAATTGTAAGCAGGACATGGACAATTACTGCCCCTCCATGGTGCCTATCTTCACCGTCTCCCCCTCGCCGTTGACGTTACCTACGGTGGATTCTCCGACATCCTAGTCGTGCACGAGCGGTACACAGTCTGCATCCCGGACGGCGTACCCCTCGCCGGCATTGCCCCACTGTTCTGCGGCGGGATCACAGTCTATAGCGCCATGAAGTACTATGGGCTTTGTACCCCAGGGAGCCATGTTGGCCTTGTGGGGCTTGGTGGGCTAGGCCATATCGCCGTGAAGTTTGCCAAAGCATTTGGGATGAGGGTGACCATGATCAGCACTTCTCCTCACAAGCGACACGAAGCCATCCACACACTCGGTGCCGACTCGTTTATAGTGAGTCATGACTCAGAACAAATGGAGGTTAAACTTCTCTTATATTTATTTTCTACATTTTGTTAATCGCGTAAATAGATGAAAAGAGAATTATCTAAGCTACAATTTAATTGAATTATAGGCAGCCGTCGGAAGCATGGATGGTATCATCGACACGATCACTGCGCCGAAATCGTTACCTCCGTTAATCACTTTACTCAAAACACATGGAAAGCTAGTCTTCTTGGGGTCTACCATCAAACCTCTTGAGATTCATGCCACGCCTATGCATATGGGTATAACCTAAACTTTTTCCTAATACTCTTGACATCTGAATGTAGGAGCATAATATTGTGGAATGAAAAATGTTGCAGGCAGGAAGCTTGTGGGAGGGAGCTTCATAGGAGGGACGAAAGAGATGCAGGAAATGGTGGACTTTGCAGCTCAACACAAGATCACTGCAGATGTTGAAGTCATTCCGATGAGCTACGTTAACACAGCCATGGATAGACTCGCCAGAGGCGACGTTAAATATAGATTTGTCATTGATGTTGCCAATACGTTGTCCTCTGCCTGAACAGGTCCATCGATGCTTCTTCTTCATCAGATTCTGTTTAATAATTCCGACATTTTCTCAGACATTGGTCAGAGCACTGATATTTTTGTGCATGTTTATATGAAACAACCTTCTCCATATGGTCTGCATTTTGAACTTTTGATGAGATGGAATAGATCTGATCAGGCTGATCATGCACATCACAAAGAAAATACAATAACAAGACAGACTATCGTGCATCATTCATACAAGTACAAAGCAGCAACCATCAAAGGTTTTGTATCATTCTTGGTAACAAAGAAAATTCAATAACGTGAAAGACGATCATACCTTATTCATAGAAGTACAAGCAGTAACCATCAAAGTTTCTGTATCATTCTTGCTGACAACAGGAGCTTTTATTCGTATACCAAAAGAATCGATACTCAAAGCATACAACATACCAACAACCACAACATTGAGGAACTTACAGATATCAAGGTGCAGTCATCGTAATGAGTATACGACATGCAGCAGCTCCAAATGAGAGAGCAAGAGGTTATTAATAAATAACAACTTGGATAGAAGGTGTGGAAATAAAGCGAGTTATTGATCTAGAGGCATCCATTCTAGCTCTAACTCTACCTGTCCGCTCTCCACATTTTGCAGGTTAAGAAAGAGCCCCTGCTTGATCTTGCCATCGATGACATTAATAACACTGTCTTCAAGCAGTGCGTTATCTTGAGTTTTCAGCCATTTACCGACTTGCATGTCTCCAAACAGGCTTGGGTCATCCAAGGCCATTGCGGCTGTGATCAGTGGCTGAAGATCAATCTCTGCTTCGCCCATTATGTCATCAGCTGAGAAGGTGTCATGGTCGTAAACTTGCTGTTTGAAAAAGATATTAGATTATCAAGAATATGGTTATCCAGCTCTGCATACTGTGAATATAAAATAGAATGCAATCAACTTAGTCATAAATACCTCAAAACTTTTATCACCTTCTGCAGTAAACACAGGAAAAGAAAAAAATAGCCAGGCTAAGAAATTACCAGCTTCAGGGGCTTATATTCCTGAGGCACAGAAAACGTCAACTCCGCATTCCAAACAGGATTCAAGTTGCTCGACACAACGGCAGTTTGGGCCTTCTGTTAAAATGCATGCACAAGAAATAAATTTGAGAGAAGTGTTCAAAAACCACAGCTATAGTGCCACATGTATATGGGGCCAGACAAGCAAAGTTAAGCATGGAATACTTATAAACACGAAAGCTTCAAAGAAGATAGCACTTCTTATTTTGGAGTCCACAAGTGAGAGATCTATTCAATCATTTCTGTTTCCTTCCCTCCCACTTTGCACATTGAAAATGACAAACAAAAACAGCAAAGCTAACCTGCTGCCCAAGAGTCAGTACTACATAAGGATCGCTGCTTAACATATCTCTAACAGCAAGATTTGTTCCCCTAATTACTTTCACCTTCAATAATCCAATAAACTCTACCATACCTGCTACCTGAAAATTTCAATACCCTTGGTGAGTAATTGCATCGATGTAGCTGGTAAATTAAACGAAATAAATTTCCAAGTTGATAATAACTTGTTAATGATGAATATGGTGGATCAGCAAATATTTTGACACAAAATAAAGCACCGGAAATAATAGTCACATGCTAATTTGGCACTTCTTTTTTGGAGGCAAACTACCGTTTTCTTAGGAGCAGCTTGATCCTTAAAGGTTGGTGTACTTCCAGCAGTAGCAGGATTTTTCCTTGAAAAGGAGACTATCCTTAAGCTCGGTTTCAGGAACTCTTGCCCTTCATACTTTGCCCTAAGTTGAGAAGAAGATAAAACTTTATTAGAAGTCCTGTGACAGTAAGCAAACACATGCTTACGCATAGAGCATTGCACCTGATAAAGTTTAATCTATCTTCATGACTAGAGTCAGGGCATGGCTTTAAATATCCCTTCGGTATATAGGCTTCATAAATTGAATTTGCAGAAGAATTTCCACCAACCTCAAGCATGGATTCTATTTCAGCATCAGACCAATCATCCAATGTCACTGACAAAACCTAACAGCATAATGGAAAGAAAATAATTTATCACCTATAAGCATTTAAGTGCGTGGAAAATACAACAAGAAAACAACTATTAATGATGACCTGAAAATGCTAATTAAGAGCTAACTTCTTGACAGCAATGCACAAAAACGATAAATGTGATACCTTTGATATGTGGGTGCCAAGACTTCTATGAACCCCACAACACTTCAAGCATATGAATACTCCAATATTTGCAGACCTGCAGAACACAAGACACAAATCCAATGAGAAGCTGCATTTGCTGCACACAACAACAGTAATAGACCTCAGATTGACACTATTTTCATGATCCAATCCCTAACATCAACCGGTTATAGCATCTACAGCACTTACGCCCACTTAGGATCTGGAGCACTACAATCTGCACATATGCGATTATCACTCCTAAGCATAAGCTCTTTTAGTTTCCTTCCTCTTCCTGCAAGCGAATTGGTAGGAACACCATCATTGTAAGAGAATATAGTTATTTTACCATCGAATTGTAATTTCCACCGTCAGGGGTTTATCAACAACGTCTGTCATGATTTTGCAATTTCAGTACATTCTGTACCACAGATGATCTCATAAAAAATCCGCCCTCTTTGTGTTCAATCATAAACATGATAAGGTACTCCTATTTGCATTAAATTATTACAGCCTTACACCATGATTAGCTAGCTGTGGAAAAAAAGTCTTAATGAGGACAAAAGACTTCATCATATGCATACCAATACCTGGGGAAGGCTTAGCAGTGTTGGAATAACGACCAGCCATCCTTCACCCTCAGAAAGAGGCTGTCTACCACGCTCTTCTCCAACCAGAACCTACGATCACAGTTTTTAAAACTGAAGGGTTTCAACATACACTATCATGCCAGCAAATTTAATATAAGCATAATTTATGAAATATGTTAACAGAAAAAGAGGGGAATCATTTAATCAAATGAATATGCAAATGAGAGGAACCATTTAATCAAATGAATATGCAAATGAGATTCAGAAATGTTGGGCCTTTTGGGCCATTAAAAGTGACTTGAAAGAGGTTTTATGGGTGTCGCTTAATTCAAAAACTAGTTTAAGGAATAAGTTTTCCCATTAGCCTATATGCAAGTCACCAACCACTTCCAAACGGACATTAGACTAACCCAGCAAGAAATGGTAGGAATCAAATGTCATTACCAGCAATCCGAATCTAGACAACTAAAATAACAATGTCAAATTGATAGCTGGCTAATGTGTTAAATCGATAGAAAGAAGAGCCGAGAAAGAATCAACCAGCCATTCATACAAATCAACAGCTATATGTATACAAGATCGGATAAGATGAAATTAAAGCATTGATTAAATAAATATCCAGACATGGTGAAAAAAATAAATTGAAAACAAAAACATAGAGGAGAATGAAAAGATCACCGGACGTACGACGACGGCAATCAATTGTTGATGAGTTTCTTTTTCGAAAAACAAAAGAATCGAAGAAATTTGTTTGATTATTAAGGAGATGACGACGCAAGAGGCTCAAATCTGAATCCCCCCACAAAACACACGAGCGCGGACGGACGGACAGGACATGACATTTGATGGCGCCAACGAATGTGGGCCGGACCAACTTCTAACGTTGCCATCTGCGGGGCCCACCATGCTCCTCCATGCGCGGGACCCACCAGGCCTTGTGTGACACGTACGGCCCAGAAATATGTGGACTATGGTTTTAGGGATGGGCAATGAATTATAAAGATTTAATTTCTTGTTCTTATTTTTATTATAGTTTAATTAACCGAATATCGAGTTCTAATTTTTACAACGCCTTCGTGAATAAAAAGTGGACAATAATTGTAGTCTAGCAAAGATGCACATATGTGTAAAATTTTGACCTTTTTTTAAAAAATGTTGCTTTTCAAATTGAGAAAAATTTCACAAGTTTTAAGTTTTTAGTAATATGAGTAAATCTTTCTAACGTCAAATAAATATAGATTGAATGACATTAAGTTAAGCACCCAAAATAACCCTGACTCAAATCTCGTTGATTAAACATTCCAAATTCTCTATTTAATATTATCTAATATTATCTTTAGTTTTTTATCTTTTACATCTAAAAATAGGTTCAATATGTCAACATATTATTTGTATTTTATCACTTAATTGGTTGGTATTGCTCTAAAAATTCTATTTTTTACTTGCAGCTCCCCCATGTTTCTTTGTTTTAAAAAAGAACTCCACGTAGACATTTCAGCTCATGTATGACATTTTCATGTGCTTCACATTGGCACAAAAAATTCACTTGCCAACTAGTTAGATAGGCGACAATATGAGTTGTCGTAATGTTTATGTATGGACCAATTAAAGGATAATTAGGATCTTTACTCATGCAAAGCATAATTGTAGCACTTGACTCCTGAGTTTGCCTCATGCCATTTTTCTCCACACACACAATGGTGTCATTTAGCAACAACATTCTTGAAAAGTTTACATGCAATTGAGTTCATGCCAATTTAATCAATTTTATTTTCAAAGTATTTGATCCAGAGGTCAATATAAATTTGGACAAAAACGAATTTCATTGATACAATTGTAACGTCTCAACCCCATTCCCAGACAAACTAGACCGGAGGCATTACATGGTAAATTAGTTGATCATATTTTTTAAATTTATTTATGATAAATATTATTAAGAGAATAGCGTTGAAAACGTGTTATACCTGATAAAACCTATGGATCTTAAAATCATCCTAATGTCTCAGTGTTGGAAACTAATTGAAACCAACTTATATCAGTTAAAATGAGTAAATTGCAATTCAAATGATTATATATATAGTAAAACAATATATAAAAAAACAAATATCATAGTACTCCAAAATCATTAGCCACCATCACGCGAGTGAAGTAGACCATTACCACGACGTAGGATAAAAAACCTACGTATTTTTAAAACAAAAATGTCAGTAACAAACGTTGGTCCTCATATATTCCATAAATAACAAGTGAGTTGTAGACACCTCACAGCATATAATAATATAAAACATAAATCAAGCGTCAATAAGTCAATAAATTTGCACATGTACATAAGCGATAAGACTCTAAGTGACAATGGTAAATGAACATCCTTTGTCGGCAAAATATATTTGTAATTGATAGTTGCAAAGTGCTTGCATTTTTAAATGATAGTTGCAAAGTGTTTGCATTTTTAATTGATAGTTAGAGTTGCTAATTAAGTGAGCCGGCTTGTGAACATTTAGCGTTTGGCTTGACTTGACTTGACTCAACTTGAAACTCGATATTTAAATGCACGAGCTCAAACTCGAATCTTATGAGCCGAGTTTGAGCAAGGTCATGTTCGACTCGGTTATAACTCGAACTCTACTCATAGCTCGACTTAAACTCGACTCGATAAAATTATATATATATATATATATATATATATATATATAATATATACACACAATATAATAATAAAGAAGAGAGATAGTTGAGGTGGTAGGTATTCAAGTGATGACCTCAAGGTTGTTGGTTCAATCTACATTAATTGCATTTTTTAAAGTGAGGTATTTTGATTTTTAATCGAGCTAATTTTGAGTTCGAACACATAAAAGATATTCGAGTTAAACTCGAGTATATATATATTCAAAACTCGTTAGAACTCGAGTCGAATTCAAACGAATTTCAAACTATTCGAGCCGGGTTTAAATAAAAGTTGAGCTCGGCTCACTCGTTCAATTAGCACCCCTGTTGAAGAAGCATGAGAAGCATTGCAGAAGCTCAACTATGTTATGGACATTATGAATCTCTATTGAAACTTTAAAAAAATGTGGGAAGCATTGCAGGAGCCCATTCAACTCTGTTATAGACATTATGAATTTCTATCGAAACCTCTAAAAATCTTGACATAATTCAATTCGACAAAGAAGAATAAGAAAGACGTCCACCTTAAGAACTCCGAGTAAATCGAATTTTATGACAATCAATGTGATAATTTTTTTTGAACAAAATCGTCATCCCAATTTAACGAAGCTTCTGTTTTTATACTTTTTCCTTACTTTTTAATATATCATATTACCCTTTACCTAAAACTACTAACTTCACTATTCCACCCAATATTTTCGTACCGCCCACACCAGGCAGAAATTTGCTATGTATTACCTCAATCACAAACAAAAATAGAAGGAAAGAAGAAGAACAAATTTGACATTGTTTGAACTATAAAATACATAACACACCTTTACATTGAACCATTAATAAGCGCAATTTAGAGTTCTTTGTATGGAATAGTTCTTTATATGGAAAACAATGGGAAGAAAATCTAACACCCAGCCACTTAAAGAGGACGTCTTAATCAGCTTCAGAACTATGGTCTCCTGACAAGGAATATGACGATAGAGTAGATTACTAACAAAAAAACGAAAATTATAAGAGAATTGAAGTCACGTAGGTCCCTTTTGATTTGCATGAAAAAAAGAGAAAATCAATGTAGCTTATATATGATAATTCATAGCAAAAACATTGATCTTTCACCGAAAAGTTATTCATTTTTAAAATATTGTATAGTGAGAAGCAATTAAGCCTTAGAACTCAGTGACCCTTTAAAAATTTCATCTACACCAATTTTTTATCAAAAGCGCTTACAAGTAGAAAGAGGTAATTTTTTTGGGAAGAAATTTTATATCTCATATTTACAACATAACTAATTATTTGTAAATTAAAACTAAGAAAATTTCATGCTAGCAAAGCGATCCCTTCAACTGAAGAACGAACTGGATCATCTGTCGACTCTCAAAGGCAAGACTTTGTTAAAGAAGCCACATGAAATGCAATGTAACAAAGATATGATGATTCTTTTAGCCTTTGACACTTCAATGAACGTTCCCCTATCTCAGACTAAAAGGCCCGTTAGGACATCTATTTTGAGGCAATTGAATATTATTCTATCAAAGAGCACTTAAAAAGAAATCATCCAACCATCTTTCTGAACTATTTCATTTCCTCGGTCCACATAAATTTAGACGATATTCAATTTTTCAACGCCATATATCTTTTCAAAGTATAGGATACCAAACGTAAGAATTTCTATTCGACTTTCTCATCTCTTTTTTCTCATCAAGCCGGTTGCTGTCCATATTCTTAGATGCATCAGTGTTGAATTCTTCTCTGGGGCACTTCAAACAAAAACTTGCCATAATTCAATGGTATTAGTTGTCCATGGAAACCGTAGGGCATTTTACCGTTAATTATCGCAAGTTCTTCTGCTCCCTGATCAACGCTGTAATATCTGAAATTGTAAGGGTAATCCTGAAGATACTTGGTTAATTCGTCGTCATAGAGAAGACTATCTGTATCAGCAACACCAAGGAAGAGCCAACCCTTGAAGCTGTAGTTAGGAACAGATTCCACGAACATCCGCCGTAGATATCCTCGGTCACACCAGTTCCAGTGCCAATCATAACATGAGTGGCATTTGGGTCGCTCCGGTAATAGCTTCACGTTCCCAGAAGGGCCTGCAAAATAAAAAGTTTCACATTCATTCACAATGCTCCTAGGATCTCCTTGTCTGCAGCGGCGGTGGTGCAACTCCAACTCTCCACGGGCGGCAACACGCTCGGAAAAGCTCTGGCTGGATGCAAAGCTTCTGCAGCAACACCTCTTCGTCGAACAGCAACAAGGCAGTATGTGGGGTTCCGTGCAGCAAGGTGAGACTTCCCGGCTCGGGTACTCAGAAGCGGCACCGATGGGCTGGATGGTAGCTGGAGGGGTTCTGCTCCGGCGAGGGCTCCTCCCCTTCCTCCTTTCTCTTCTTCTTCTTTATTCACTTCTCTTTTCCTCCGCACGAGCCCCCTCTCTTCTCAACCCTTGCGTTACTTACAAAGACATGATTTTGGTTTCTAGTTTCAAACCCACAAAATCCTCGCCTGTCCTTCGTAATCTCTTTTCATCTTCATTTTCTTCTAATATTTTCTCCATTTTACCGAACTGTCGTGACTAATTCCAAAAATAGCGTTGGAGGAGAGAGAGGTGGAACTGAATTATCAGACTCGAATACAAACACATCTCGTATTTGTGCCCGGTCAAACCATAAACGTAAATTGTTGTGAAGGGGAAAAAATACTTTAATAAAACAAAAAAAATGCATGGAAGAGCTCCGGTTACAAGCATATGTAATTCATATAAACGGCTAAGTGCAGCTGTCTGAAACAGGACTTGAAAAGTGGCATTTTTCTAGTTGCAATGTGACAATGATCAACCATAACACCGTGAGTGAGGGATGCTACAATTAGTACCCGTAATTTGAACTTTATCTCCAGCTTTTGCATCACAAAGTAAATTGCTGCATACACCTTTCTTGGAAGGATCCTCCTTTCTGGTATTGGATCATAACGGACAGCACGCCGAATACATAAGGTGGCAGTTTTCCCATAAAAAAATCGCCCATCTAGTTGATGCAATCGAATAGAGGCGCCCGTTGTGAGGACTTCCTGGTTTCTTAGGATTTTCTCCCAGCACAGAGATAAGAAGATGAGAACTTTTATTGGTTAAACATACACTGCCTACTACAATGCCCCGAAATATGAAACCCTCGACTGTATGAAGTAGATTACGAACGTTGTAACATCAAAAAACTTAGAAGTTCAAAGGTACATTTCGTCACAATGAATCCATAACCGGCTTCATATATTGTGCGTTGCAGCACAAAAACACCCATACAAATAACAAGAAAACTAAGTACCTTTATCACTTGAATGCGTTTCCAGTATAAAACAATATAGGAAGGTAAATATTCTTACAGGTGAGGTGGAATTCCTTCGTAGCTCTGTCCTTCCCAATACGAAACATTTCCGCCATGATCGATGATTATCTGGCATGTCCTGCCTGGAGCAATTCGGCCTAAAATTCTCACGACCGAGACTATTGTTGCAGTATAAGTTTCCTTGGGCTTGAATATGTTGATAGGTGGCTCTTTTGCATCCTCAAGAGACAAAGGCACCACAATTTTTGCATGACTAGCTTCTCGCACTGACATGGTGACCCTGAATTGATTTGTAATAGAACATTTGGATTTTAGTTATCAACGGTGCCCATGATTTTTCCTGAATTCTCAGGTATTTTGACTCCAAAAGAAAGCATACACATGATCAAAAGAATTCCAGTTACGGATTTTGCACATAATCTCTTACATAATATATAAAAACAAAGTGATTGACAACAAGACGTTTCACGGTTGATTTGTCACATTTTCAGTTCCGACAATGGTTATCTCAGCCAGCTCTATAGAAGACTTTCATACCAGAAGAATCATCAGTTAAGGTCTAATAAAAAAAGGCCTTGTCATTCATGCATGCCATAAGTCCGGACCATGGAAAGAACTTGAAGCAGTTATAGCTTAAAACTTAAAAAGGGAACAAGTAAACACAAATTACCAGTCACTTGATACTCCTTGATATATCAGGATACGTTGAGTACAATTTCATAACATAACAGGACGACAACATTTGAGCAAGTCGAAATCATGTTTGGACCTGACTGTGCGATGATTAATAAAACTGGCTATGTCACACAAACAGAAGTCTTCTTCTTTTCTGCATTCGCATTATTCAACTGGGAAAAAAATATCATCCATGCAATTCCTATGATCATCTTGTTGGGTTTGTCCCACATCGGTCGTAGAGGTTGTTGGTGACTTGTATATAGGCTAATGGGAAAGCCTTATTCCTTAAATTAACTTTTGGATTAAGAGAGGCTCGTGACACTTATTGCGAGTTTCCTTTGATTGTTTGAAGTCCTTTTTGGGGGCCCGAAGGGTCCAACATTGGTTTCGGAGCTTGTTGTTGTTTCCTTCATGGGTTCCATGTCTACACCGATTGTTGTTGTTTCCTTCATTGGTTTCTGGAGCTTGTTGTTGTTTCCTTCATGGGTTCCATGTCTACACCGATTGTTGTTGTTTCCTTCATACCTGATGGGCGATTGTTTGGAGTTTGTCAGGTGGGCGATTGTTTGGAGTTTGTCAGGTGGGCGATTGTTTGGAGTTTGTCAGGTGGGCGATTGTTTGGAGTTTGTCAGGTGGGCGATTGTTTGGAGTTTGTCAGGTGGGCGATTGTTTGGAGTTTGTCAGGTGGGCGATTGTTGTCATGGGTTCCACCTGATGATTGTTTTGTCAGGTGGGTGTCGTCGTCTGATTTAAGGTGTCAGGTGGGTGTCGTCTGATTTAAGGTTGTCAGAGTTTGTCAGGTGGGTCGTCGTCTGATTTAAGGTGTCAGGTGGGTGTCGTCTGATTTAAGGGGAGAGTTTTGTCAGGTGGGTGTCGTCTGATTTAAGGGGAGTGTGTCAGATGATGTGTTTCGGGCCACGCCCGATGTATGAAGGGGAGTTGTTGGGTTTGTCCCACATCGGTCGTAGAGGTTGCGGCTACGCCCGATGTGTGAAGGGGAGTTGTTAGGTTTGTCCCACATCGGTCGTAGAGGTTATTGTGTGAAGGGGAGTTATTGGGTTTATCCCACTTCGGTCGTAGAGGTTGTTGGTGACTTGTATATAGGCTAATGGGAAAACCTTATTCTTTAAGTTAACTTTTGAATTAAGAGAGGCCCGTGACACCTATTGCGAGTTTCCTTTAGTTGTTTGAAGTCTTTTTGGGGCCCAAAGGGTCCAACATTGGTTTCAGAACTTGGGCGGGGGCCAAAAGGGCCCAACACATCTTAAAAACTAAATCTAAGTTCACCAGATGAATCCAAACAGACATTGTTTATTTTTGTTCAGAAAATAAGATGCTCATATGTACGAAAGTATAAGAAATCAGCCTCAACAGATAAAGCTAGAAAAATATATGTACGTAAGTAGGTAAAAAAGCAGCTCACAAAAAAGAGCAGGCACCGGGATTCTTCTGTCACAATTGGTGAGAGGCCCAGCAATCGAAGCCTGCAAAATTAGCAAACATCATCAGACAAATTATCATGACAGCAGTTAATTAATTATAAACAACAACAACATCATATCAAATGCATAATTAAGGGGGGAGGGAAAAGAAAGAACAAATGGGTCGAGGAGGATGCCGTTTATCACCCGAGGGAGAGCGGCATAGTCCATGATCGAGATTCGAGTGAGGGGACGCCCAATCTCCTTGAATTCTCTTCTTCTCCCCCCAATATCTGGTCTCAACTCTGAACAAGCCTAACCTCTTAGTCTCCCACCTTAATCACTAATCACACTCTAATGGTAGCACATTTATGCCATCCTTAATCCTTACTACTCGTAGATTTTGTGACAAAAGTAACCCTGATTCATCTTTAGCTTTCACTGGCTCAATCACGTCTTGGAGTTGCCGTTTCCCAACCATTTGGGACGAGCTGAGAGTTTGCGTTCTATTTGAACTATAAAAAATTTAATAAAATAAGTTATTTAAATTTGTTATAATATCGCAAATGATATAAATTAGTCATGCAACTGTTACATTCATATTGAAATTAATATGGGATTATAATTTTTCATGATATTGGTAATTTACAAGTGATCGATTAGAATTTAAACAACTGCCCCAAGCGGCCATGTTCTTCCTCGGCCAAGCTAATGTTTTGACCCTCAATTTTTCCCTCAATGCATGTATCACAGTTGAAAATGGATTAGTATAGGTTTTGAGGGAAAAACACTTTTGAAACGTTACATATATATACATAAGACATTTCATTTGGTAAGGTGCATATTATTGAAAAAATCTTTTAATGTTGATCGTTTATACATTCACGTCAAAAAAAGAGGGCTACCTCATGCCATTTGAAAGAAAAAATACTTTTTTCTTTACCAAAGAAAAAAACTTTTTAACATTATCATATTTATAGACTATAGCGTCATGAAGGATTTTTCCTTTATTTGAGTCAATTTTACAGTGACTTCAAAAAATATAATTTGGTCACAACAGATTGCATCAGTACTAAGGTTTTTATATCCGGCCTGTTTGAATTTGTGGTATCTCAATTTTAAAATGATTTGTTCAACTCAACCCCTTTTAGAAGACTTATAGAGCTTACAAATATTTGAAGATATGAACGCCCACAAAAGTAACGAAATTTTAAGTTTAAAATAAGCTGAAAAAAATGATCCTCAAAAGTTGTTCAAAATAAGCTTATATCACAAATTATTACATACAAATCGCAGAACCAGTGAAGTTCCTTTATTGTTCAGTTCTCACAATCACTGGCACAAGATGCTTATCTCAAATGAAGCATAGATAAGCAGTACAAGAAATTAATGCGCTACATTTACCAGTCAATGCCAAGTTCCCTGGAAATGAACATGTCATTGATGTAAAGGATAACAGAAGTTGATGCACTTATGTACTCCTGCATTTGAGCCCTTGCCGAAGTTTCTATAGAAAAATAAAAACATAAGAGGTTGACACATTAAGATGCTGAAATGCAAAACCGCTAAAAATAAAACTCAAAATAATTAAAACAAAACTTTGCTGCAATAAATTCTAGTCAGACATCTTACAAACATCAACGGTAAGATGTTATCGGGAAAATTAGAAGGAATTCCATAATTCAAAATAGCACTACCAATATGGGCTCACCGTCTTCATTTAGCTTTTTCAGAAGTTGTGTCCGTGTTGGGAGAGCATACATTCCAGCTGCAACAGCTTTCCTAATGGCCCAATTATGATGGGCGGCAAAAACCTGGGCATAAGCAACTGATGCAGCATCCTTAAGAGAGTTGTCACTGCCAAGAACATCAAAATAATCATCATTTTTCTTGTATAAATCAAGGTTGAAACTCTTAAATTCTGGCTTCCCATGTTCATTCACAGAAAACAGTTAAATTTTCACAAAGTTTATAAGTAAGCACAACATATGAAAGCCAAATTGGTAGTCCAAAGCTAGCCACATCAATCAGCAGGAGGAAGAGAGGTCCTCCCACAATGCACATGAGATTGTAGAGACTCAAAGCACTTGACAATTGGGGATAAATCTAGAAGATAAAAAACAACCAATAGATGGAAGAATTGAACAATTTCAATTATTGGGTGTTGGGGGATTATGGTAAGAGGAATTGCAGCAATATCAGTTCATTTTATTTCTGATAGTTACATGGTAACATGAAAAACGCCACTATGCTCAGGGGAAGAAAAAGCAGTTATTTTATTTTCTTTAGATGTCAGATTTAAAGAACAACAATCAGAAACGAAACAGTTAAAAAAAGAGATATACTCAACATGTTCAGACATTGTCTTGTCGCCCGAGAAGTGGATATTTAAACTTGTGGATATGAGTGTATACGCTTGTCCAGCAAAAAATTTTACCCCTAAACATTTTCTTATCTCAAGGACTAAAGCCATTGTTTTGAAGTCCAGAAAGTCATTAAGGATCTCTGTTTCTTTCATAACAATTGACAATTCTTCCATCAAACAACAGTTAATTAAGTGCAACCATTCATCAGTTCCTTCACCTAAATTATGAAATCCTCCAACCATCTTTCTGAACTAATTTTGTTTATTTTAAAGTGGATTAAAAGTATTAAGATATCTTTGGAATCGGGAAAAAAAATGTCAAGATAGTAACCCATTTATTTATTCATTTATTTTTAGAAAAGGGCATTTGGAAACATACTTGGAGGCTAGAATCTGCTCAAAGAGCACTTTGACCATGTCAAGACCACGCTTCACCCTGAGAAGGTTGCGTGAGTGGCTACCAGCTTTCTTCACCGTGTCTTGTTGGATGTCCTTCTCTAACAAGGATTGCAATGTGCTAATTGAATTCGATGCTCGGGAGAGATCGTCTACCTAAAAAATAAAGATGCAAAGGCTAACCACACAACAAACGCTGAAACTTTCAAAAGTAGCTGAAAGCAGTGAAGAACACAAGGCAAATAAGTTGCAGCAAAATGTACCAAAGATGTTAGAAGAACATTTCAAATCTCAATAAAACGAATTGAGACATAAAAACAAACCGTACGAGGACAAGCAAATATTTACGCGGGCATATTGAAATAGCCTAGATACTGGCAACCATCTCGGTTTGTAAACAACATCAAGTGTTTCAACCCCCCCCAATCACGTAACCCGATTACGCCAACTATTTCTGCACAAAATTGTAAAATTTTGTATAGATTTGCTACATAAGAGTAGTTTGATTTGTCCTCATAAAAAATATCAATAACGGGACAGTGTCAAGAATTACTAGAAGGCCTGGTAGCATTTAAAATCTATAAAACGGATTGAAATAGGCACAAGAGTGAAAGCACATTGACTCTAATTACAACCATCTATAGTTTTTATTTATTTTTTATTTTTTGTTGGTCGAAATGTGAACCGCGAATATCAAATCCCGGAGCCTAGTGTAGGACAAAAAAGGTGTGCACAAAATCATCAGGAAATTGGGTTGATTGATTGCTCACAACCAGCTGACAAATTGATTCGAAGATACAGTAGCTTCGTCCAACTAAATAAACAAACAACGATTAAGAGGAGAGGGAATATGTATGTAGACATATGGATGTATGCAAGACCTTGGCGACGTAATCGATTTGGGCGAATTTGAAGGCGATGCCGAGGGAGGAGAAGAGGACGGAGACGTGGGAGCAGGCGAGGGAGAATGGGCCCACATCCAGGTCCCCCACGGCGGCGGTGGCGGCGGCATCGTCTTTAAGGGAGTCCGCCAACTCCTTGAAGGATTTGGCGATCCTCCGGAGGGGCTTCCCCTCCTCCTCCTCCCCGCCATCTCACGATTCCCCGGAGCCACACGACGGACGGACAGGACGCCTGCTCCCCTCTCTATTATTTTGTTCATTTATTTATTGTTTTTTTCATTTTCTCTTTTATTTCTATTTTCTTTATTTCTATTTTTTCTTAAAATAAAAATAAAATCAAAAGCACTCCTTGTAACTCTCCTTTGATAATACTAATTAATTATATTTGCGTACGTCAACAAATTAAAGTGGATACGTAGAGTACTAGAGCATCTTTTCTTTATTACAAGTATGATAATTTGAACCTTTTCAACTTTTTTTCCTTTTTTCCTTTTTTTTTTATGATACCCTACTTCGAAAATTTTTATTAATATTTAATTTGACCCAATATTAAGAACGGTGCTAGATTGAAGATCCAATCATATCATAGTTTATATAATAAAAAACATTTCTATATAGACAAAGATTTATATCTCACAATCTTTTTTATCTTTTATTTTTTCAAATTTCTAGTATTTATTTATATATACACATATAGCATATTTTTTAAAAATTTTAATTTATATATATTTATATTCATAGTATTTTCTATATATATAACATATTTGTCGAGGGATATATATATATATATATATATATATATATATATATATATATATATATAGGGGTTGGGTAACCTAGGTTTTGATATATAGGGGCTGGATTTTGATCTAACGGCTTTCTTTCAGCAACGTATGGTGCGCTGCAAAAAACTTGCAGCGTACCATAGTGTTTTTGTATATATATATATATAACCTACATTATCTAACCCTTTTTCGGTCACTTCTTGCATCTTCTAAAATAATTTAACTTGGCATGGACCAAATTAACTACAATAGTTGACTTATATTGAATATCTATAAATTATTTTAATATTTAATATAAATAAAATAAATTTTAGCTGAATGAATATTAAATATGAATTAGTTTAAGAGATACGCATGTTCATGTATTAGACGTTGACTTGTCAATAGTAGTGGCTCGTTTTTTGTTTCAGAAAGGAAACATTACTGTTGAGTTTTCCTCACCTATTCGTATTATAAGAACTCAATTGTAAGTTTTGACTTTTGGTTTATCACATTAATAGTTGGTGTTTCGTATACCTATGTGCGATTTTGTCTTTTTCTATAGAAGTTTAATGAGGCAACTTCTAGAATTCTACTAATATTCTTCTATATAAATGAAAACTTTGTTGATGTTAAACAGAACATCCTCTTGAGAGTTTTTAAGCATATTTAGCTCATAATAGGAGAGTTTGGAGAAGTTTTTTATCATCTCAAATTGAAGTTGGGGTCTTAATCTAGGGTGTGAGGTTGATCTAATTTCTTTTGAGGTGTATGTTAATTTTTTAATTTATCATATATTGTATTTCTCAAGAATTGTATATTTCAGATCTTGTTATTAGTCTGATTTGTATTAGGAAAGTTTTGTCAAACTTTTATTTCACACTTGATTATAAGAGATTTTCTTACTCAAAGTTGATCGAGTAGGTTGGTTTTCTTTTTTCCTAATTTAGAAGAAAGTTTCCATCCTTTTTTTATCTTGGTGTCTCCTATTCATCTTATATTTATTTTCATTTTGTCTTGAGGGGAAATATTTTCTGGGTTGTTTCCGCAAGTGTGTTTATTTTCCAACAAGTGGTATCTGTAAAACCCGTGACTCGAGTCAGGGTTTTACGTTACCGAACCAGTCGGTTCGACCGTTGGTTCGAGTCGAGTCAGTTTCATGAACCGCGTGCTGAGTCGAGACCAGCCGTGAGTTATGAGCGATGAGAGTCAGGTGTACCTGAATATATGATGATAACGTCGAGAAGATGGTGAGATATGAGTTATCTGAATATATGAAAGTATGCAGTATTTTTTCTTTTTATATGTTTGATCGTAGATATAGTTTTAGGCCGAATAACGCGTTAGGACGCGTTGGATTATATTCGGGTGGGTTATTAGTTATAGAGCATGTCATTTGGATGTTGTTGTGTTTGTTTTATTTTATGTAATTTTTCCATATTTTTCTAGAATTTTTTTAGAATTTATTACGAACTAGTTATTATTTTGACTCGAGTCGGAATCGAGTCAATACTAAATTACGAGTTTGCCATTAAGAACACTTCTTCTCCCTCCCGACCCTTCCTCACCCCAAACCCGTGCCGCCGTCACTGCCATGCATTGCCGCCGCCGTCGCGACGCCGTGCTGCCGCCGATCGACTCCGCCCCGCCTTGCCTTGTCGTCACCGTGCCACCCCGACCAACCCCGGCCACCGACCTCGCCGCCACGACGCCGGAATCAGCCCCACGAAACCGCCTCGGCCGCTACCACTTCAGCCGGATTCCGCCGCCGTCCGGGCCGCGCCGCCGCCGCTGTGACCCCGACGACCACCCTCTCGCCGTCGCCGACATTTCCCCCACCATCCCGAGCGCCGTCGAGGCCGGCCGGAGCCCCGATCGGAGCACACCGCCGCCGCCGCCCATTTTCGACGCCGCCGTCGACGGCCATCGCCGCCTCGGCTACTCTGTTTGACACCACCATTGGACCGAGCTCGTCGAGCTGGTGCCGATAGACCCCCTGATTGCCCCGTCCCGAATCATCGCCGGAAAACCGTCGGAATCCGCCGGAAAACCGCCGACACTCGCCGGAAAACCGCCGGAACCGCCGGAAAATTGGATTCGTGGGAAATTCGCCGGATCATCCGCCGAACGCACCCAGTCCAATCTGATCGGACTTCGGACGCCGCTAGGTGCCGAATTCGAGTTTCGAGCCGCGAAACGGAAACCCTAGCCGTCACCGATTTTCGACGACGCGAGGTATAATTTATTTTAACTTAATTATTTGAAAGTATTGATTATTAGAATTGCATGCTAGGATTGGTGAATTGTGTGTTATAATAATGTATATAAATATAGATTTGATTAAGGATAAAATCTGAAATTTGTTTGATTAAGTGGTGTTAAAAATGGAGGCTAAGAAACTAATTAGGGTAATTAGGTAATGATCATGATCTAATGCAAACTAGCCTAAGTAGAGTTGCTAGAATTGATATAGGTTGATGTGTGTTGATTGATGCGTGATTGTGTTGATTGTGTGTGCATGCTATAGGATGTGTGATTCATCATGCGGGCGTTAGTTTTTAGCTTGATTGTGTAGGTACGGTGTAGGAGCTCGCCGCCTAGGCGCGTGGACCCGTTTGGAGCTTCTACCAGGTCCGTTTAGGACTCGTTCTCTGATTTACGCTATTCTCTTGTGTATTTGATTTATTATGTGCAGGACGAGTTAAGTGGCGTTTTATCGGATCCCACTTAACTCGGGCCATTTAGCCAACAGATTTTTCTGGATTAATAACCCTCGAGGATGAGATCCCTCGAGTTTGTTTTCGAACTTCAGATCCAGCTCACGTTGCCTTCGGGCCTATTGTATAAATCCCAACCCAGACCTATATATATGTATAGTTTTCGTGTTTTTGTGAGAGACTGAATGAGGGAAATCCGACTACCGTGCTACGCGAGCGGGCACGTGTGTGTCGACAGTGGGCTCTGGAATGGTGTGCGGGCCGTTTCATTCCCGAGGGATCCTGACAACTCCACCTTTGAGTTCCTCAAACCCGGAGAAGTGTGGAGGTTCACGGGTACTGCATTGCAGCGCATGTCTAGACTTGTGGTTTCAAAGGGTACTGAAGGCGACTGCCTGAGAGTACTCGGCCTTCGTGCTCAAGGCCAGGAGTAATATGGAAGGTGCAGAGGGCGGAAAGGAATGAGATTTGACGCGAGAAGCAATAGAGAAATGGCCGAGGCATGAGAATGTGAAAGATAGGGGGACGCTGTCGACCCGAGGGCGACGGCTCCCGTATGTGCCCTGATGAGAGTTCTTGAGGAAGTATATGGTTTTCATTCAACAGGAGAGTTTGCTCTCCTGTGCCAGATTGATATTAGTTATTTTCCGGGCCGGTAACACTCGTTACTGACGGTTTTTCTATATATATGTAGGTGAGAAATGCGAAGCGATGAAAGCTGTCGGGACTGCGGAGGAGCAGCACGGAACCGCGCACACATGTACCTGCCGCGTGTAATCTATAATGACGGTGTGTTATTGCTACGTGATGATAATTTTGATATGTTTGTTTAGATAAATTGCTTGATATGAAATGAATGGATAAATATGAATGAGTAGGGAGCCTTGGAGTTCAGACTCGGCTCAGGTAAAAACGAATGAGATAATGGTTGAATGTCAGGGTAGATTATTATGTGTTACCGTATTTTTTATAAAATAGTATATATTTTCTTTTGGTTTCTCATTTATTATTTTGTCTTGTCTTTGCTTGTACATCATAGCATGCATGTAGGACTACGTTAGAACCCACGCATCCCATCCATGCATTTCATGTTTGCATCTCCATCTTGAGACACCGAGGGCAGATCCGGGTCGGCTTAACCGAACCCAGTAGATTAGCGAACGGTTCGGTCGCCGGTGACATTTCCGGGTCGGTTCACGGGTGAGCCGAAACGGGGTGTTACAGTAATGGTATCGAGCCAACTCTTGGCATATGTTCTGGGAGCCAACTCTCGGCATATGTTCTCTGATACCAACAGTGGTATTAGACCAACTCTTGGCATATGTTCTCTGAGAGCCAACTCTTGGCATATGTTCTCTGATACCAGTAATGGTATCAGAGCTAACCCTTGGTTGATTAAGATGGTAGATGCGTTACAGGTTACATGTGTGCCGAAGCTGCTCCAAGCTGTTCCGACAGGTATTTTTCTGTTTTAATGTTTTTGATTGTAGATTTCCTTACAAATCGGTAGTGTGACAGGCGAGTAGACTAGAGCAGGAACTACTAGCAGGATGGTGACACAGACCCGCCGGACGCAGATCAGGACCCCATCGCCTCCAGTAGCCAGACAGGACAGTCCTAGCCCTGTTCACAGTGATGCCGCCTCCAGTCAACCTAGGACTGCCATGCCACCAGTAGAGGTCAGTGTGCCAGTTTCAGCTAGCCGACGTGGTGAGAGCCATCGTCGAGACAGTCGCCGCGACCGAGATAGTCGTCGAGACCGAGATAGTCGTCGGTACCGAGATAGTCGTCGGGACCGAGACAGTGGTCGTGACAGTTACGGCACCAGAAGTAGTCGACAGGAGATAGACGCAGCGATCACCAGGTTGGTGGAAGCTCAGATACAAATGCTGCACAGTCAGGAAGAATTTAGGAGACAAATGCAGCAAGACCAAGAGGAATTCAGGAGAGAGCTCAGACAGATAGCCCTTTCTGTGGCCAGAACTGAGAAGAGACCAGCAGTGGGTGAAGAGGCACCGGGAGAGCCAGCAGTTTCCACAGACCCCGTACCGCCGCCTCCTCCTCCACCGCTGCAACAGAGGGCTACTCCAACGACAGCCCCCTTATTTGCCCAACTTCAGGTGGGGATGAGACCGGACATCAGTGGAACCGCAGCAGTAGGTAGCGGGCAGACTGCAGGCGGAAGTGGAGCTGCAAGATTTGATGGTATACCAGCAGGTACGGGACCACAATTTCCTCGATATGAGCAAGGAGAAGGATCGAACAGATCAGTGGATACGAGTAGATTGGAACTGTGGCAGTACGAAAAGTTCGTGAAGAATGGGGGACGACCTTTCTTTGGAAAGTTGGACGCGGAAGAGGCATTCTTGTGGATATCGTCAGCTATAGGAGTGTTTGACACTATGGCATGTCCCACGGAGCACCGTGTGCGCATCATCATAGGAGCATTCCAGGACGAAGCCAGGATATGGTGGAGTTCGGTCTAGAATTCTATATTTGCCCATCGTCAGCCCCAGGACATCACATGGGAGGAATTAAGGCGGAATTTGATGGAAAATATTTCCCGCCAAACGTCAGGAAGAGAAAGGAATGAGAATTTCAGACGCTGAGGCAGGGACCCATGACGGTGGTACAATACGAGACTAGGTTTAGAGCTCTAGAGAGATTTGCACCAGACTTGGTGTCCACCGAAGAAAGAAGGATAGAGCATTTTTACGAAGGCCTCCATCACGAGATCAGGATGGCCTATTTGGATAGAAAGTTTGCTACTTTTGGTGATGTTGTGAGAGCTGCAAGCGAGGCAGAACGAGTTATAGCTGCTAGACATCGCCAGGATGTTGACCAGAGGCAGCAACATTCGAGGCCGTATCCGCCAAAGCAGGGAGAACAGCAGAGACATCGGTCGGATGCACCAGTTGCCATGAGGGTTATGGATGCCCAAGTTTAGGGCTACAGAGCACCCTTCTGTCAGAATTGCCAACGTCGTCATGGAGGTGAGTGCAGAGCAGGCACAGACGGATGCTACAGATGCGGTCAGCAAGGACATAGAGCTGCAGAGTGAAGAGTAGGCACAGACGTATGCTATAGTTGCGGTCAACCAGGGCATAGAGCCGCAACTTGTCCAACTAGCCAGACCCAACAAGTGACACTCCCAGCACCTCTGCAGAAACTTGCACTCCTAGCTCCCCAGCAACAACCACAGCAAGAGGCAGAGACCAACAGCCACTGAGGCAGCAGCAGAGAGGACTTGTAGCTAGCATGACAGGACAAGAACAGCAAGCCTTGGATCAGAGAGGAATACAAACAACACCACCACCAGGACCGTCCATTTCAGTACCACCTTGGGCAGCAGGGATGGACACAACCACAATTGCTGAAGCACTGGAGGATACGACAAACGTGACAGGTAGGCACGCGTCTCACCTTGGATTTCACATTTAGTAGATAGCTACCAGAGTGAAACCTCCTTAATCTAAAATTTCGAGGACGAAATTTTTATAAGGAGGGAAGGTTGTAAAACCCGTGACTCGAGTCAGGGTTTTACGTTACCGAACCAGTCGGTTCGACCGTTGGTTCGAGTCAAGTCAGTTTCATGAACAGCATGCTGAGTCGAGACCAGCCGTGAGTTATGAGCGATGAGAGTCAGGTGTACCTGAATATATGATGATAACGTCGAGAAGATGGTGAGATATGAGTTATCTGAATATATGAAAGTATGCAGTATTTTTTTCTTTTTATATGTTTGATCGTAGATATAGTTTTAGGCTGAATAACGCGTTAGGACGCGTTGGATTATATTCGGGTGGGTTATTAGTTATAGAGCATGTCATTTGGATGTTGTTGTGTTTGTTTTATTTTATGTAATTTTTCCATATTTTTCTAGATTTTTTTTAGAATTTATTACGAACTAGTTATTATTTTGACTCGAGTCGGAATCGAGTCAATACTAAATTACGAGTTTGCCATTAAGAACACTTCTTCTCCCTCCCGACCCTTCCTCACCCCAAACCCGTGCCGCCGTCACTGCCATGCATTGCCGCCGCCGTCGCCGACGCCGTGCTGCTGCCGATCGACTCCGCCCCGCCTTGCCTTGTCGTCACCGTGCCACCCCGAACAGCCCTGGCCGTCGCTAAGTGCCGAATTCGAGTTTCTAGCCGCGAAACGGAAACCCTAGCCGTCCCCAATTTTCGACGACGCAAGGTATAATTTATTTTAACTTAATTATTTGAAAGTATTGATTAATAGAATTGCATACTAGGATTGGTGAATTGCGTGTTATAATAATGTATATAAATATATATTTGATTAAGGATAAAATCTGAAATTTGTTTGATTAAGTGGTGTTAAAAATGGAGGCTAAGAAACTAATTAGGGTAATTAGGTAATGATCATGATCTAATGCAAACTAGCCTAAGTAGAGTTGCTAGAATTGATATAGGTTGATGTATGTTGATTGATGCGTGATTGTGTTGATTGTGTGTGCATGCTATAGGATGTGTGATTCATCATGCGGGCGTTAGTTTTTAGCTTGATTGTGTAGGTACGGTGTAGGAGCTCGCCGCCTAGGCACATGGACCCGTTTGGAGCTTCTACCAGGTCCGTTTAGGACTCGTTCTCTGATTTACGCTATTCTATTGTGTATTTGATTTATCACGTGCAGGACGAGTTAAGTGGCGTTTTATCGGATCCCACTTAACTCGGGCCATTTAACCAACAGTTTTTTCTGGATTAATAACCCTCGAGGATGAGATCCCTCGAGTTTGTTTTCGAACTTCAGATCCAGCTCACGTTGCCTTCGGGCCTATTGTATAAATCCCAACCCAGACCTATATATATGTATAGTTTTCGTGTTTTTGTGAGAGACTGAATGAGGGAAATCCGACCACCGTGCTACGCGAGCGGGCACGTGTGTGTCGACAGTGGGCTCTGGAATGGTGTGCGGGCCGTTTCATTCCCGAGGGATCCTGACAACTCCACCTTTGAGTTCCTCAAACCCGGAGAAGTGTGGAGGTTCACGGGTACTGCATTGCAGCGCATGTCTAGACTTATGGTTTCAAAGGGTACTGAAGGCGACTGCC
The DNA here is from genome assembly GCA_033002965.1 of Piper betle. Taxonomy (NCBI): domain Eukaryota; kingdom Viridiplantae; phylum Streptophyta; class Magnoliopsida; order Piperales; family Piperaceae; genus Piper; species Piper betle. The sequence goes on along the minus strand of JAURVB010012909.1, from coordinate 159,141 downwards.
TGAGAGTACTCGGCCTTCGTGCTCAAGGCCAGGAGTAATATGGAAGGTGCAGAGGGCGGAAAGGAATGAGATTTGACGCGAGAAGCAATAGAGAAATGGCCGAGGCATGAGAATGTGAAAGATAGGGGGACGCTGTCGACCCGAGGGTGACGACTCCCATATGTGCCCTGATGAGAGTTCTTAAGGAAGTATATGGTTTTCATTCAAGAGGAGAGTTTGCTCTCCTGTGCCAGATTGATATTAGTTATTTTCCGGGCCGGTAACTACTTGTTACTGACGGTTTTTCTGTATATATGTAGGTGAGAAATGCGAAGAATGAAAGCTGTCGGGACTGCGGAGGAACAGCACGGAACCGCGCACACGTATATATTTTCTTTTGGTTTCTCATTTATTATTTTGTCTTGTCTTTGCTTGTACATCATAGCATGCATGTAGGACTACGTTAGAACCCACGCATCCCATCCATGCATTTCATGTTTGCATCTCCATCTTGAGACACCGAGGGCAGATCTGGGTCGGCTTAACCGAACCCAGTAGATTAGCGAACGGTTCGGTCGCCGGTGACATTTTCGGGTCGGTTCACGGGTGAGCCGAAATGGGGTGTTACAATATCAGAGATTTGGTTCGTGCTTTGGTTCTTTTGTTTGTTTGTTTTTGGGTAGTAACATTTTGTGTCAAGATGAATGATGAGAAACATGTTAAGATGGTCGCCCTTAAGGGTAAGTCTAAATGGCATTACTGGAAGGGTCATATGATTGATTATTTATTCACTAAGGATTTATATGATCCAATTCTTGGTCCTCTTGAGTTGACCAGTCCACCGTTGAGTGCTACTCCGGTTGTGACTGATGAAGGGAAGATTCGTTCGATTCCTCCTCCTTTACCTACTGCTAAGGCTAAGTCGAGTGTCACGACATAATGGATCAAGATGGACAGAAAATGTATGGCTTTGATCAAGCAATGGTTAGGATAGAATGTATATAACCATGTGACTGGAACAAAGACATCTAAGGAACTTTGGGATAAGCTATTGTATATGTATGAGAGAGACACTCCTGGAAACGAAAATTTGCTGATCAGAAGGTTGATGAATCTTCAGTAGAATGATTGGACAGAAGTCAGTGACTACATCAATGAGATGCAAGGTATATTAACTCAATTATCTAGTTTGAATATGCCTCTTGGTGATGCTTGACAAGCTTGTCTATTATTGAATACTTTACAAGATTCTTGGGAACCTTTAGTTATTTCCTTGAATAATTCTGACAAGCAGCTGACTTTTGATATGGTTTCAAGTTGTCTTTTGAGTGAAGAAGTGAGAAGGAAAACACAATAGGTAACCTTCTCTAATTTCTCTCAATTTTTGGTTTTGAATTTAGTTCTCGGAGAAGATCAAAGAGTAGGAATCCAAGTGGAAGAGATAAGAGTAGAGGAAGGTCTAAATCTAGAAACAAGACATTCAAGTGCTTTTATTGTGATAAAGCCAGCCATAAGAAGTAGAATTGTTACAAATACAAGAAAGATCTAAGAAATGGTAAGGTGCTTGACAATAATAGTGAAGATGATAAGACTGCTAATGTTGTAACAGAAGATATACTAATCATACTTGATGATGGAAATAATTGTTTGACAACTAATGATGATATTAGTTGGGTGATTGATTCTAGCGCATCATTTCATGTTGCTCTATGTAGAGATTTCTTCAACACCTATGTGACAGCTAATCTAGGTGTGGTGAAGATGGGCAACAATGAGACTTCTAAAATTGTTGGTCATGGTGATATGCATATTATCACAGATTCTGGTTACAAACTTATTTTGAAAAATGTGCATCATATTCTTGATTTAAGATTGAACTTGATGTCAACAGGTGTGCTAGATGATGAGGACTATGTTTCACAATTTTCATGTGGCTTATGAAAATTGGTGAAAGGTTCTCTAGTGGTTGCTAAAGGGAAGAAGTGTGATGGTCTTTATAGGACTATATCTAATTTGGTTCATGGGGAGGTTAATGTTACCTCTACTACTCTCACAGCTGATTTGTGGCATATAAGGTTGGGACACATGAGTGAGAAGGGGCTAGAATTTATACATTCTGATGTCTGTGGTCTAATGGAGATAAAGTCTCTTGGTGGAGCCTCTTATTTTGTCACTTTTATTGATGATGCTTCAAGGAAGGTATGGTGCTACTGTTTGAAGAATAAAAGTGATGTGTTTAATACTTTCAAATCATTTCATGTTCTTGTAGAGAGAGAAAAGGGAAGACTTTGAAATGTTTGAAAAGTGATAATGGAGGTGAGTATTGTTCTAATGAGTTTCAGGTTTATTGTGACAAACATGGCATTCAACATGAGAAGACTGTTCCATATACCCCACAATTGAATGGAATTGCGGAGAGAATGAACATAATAATTCGAGAAAGGGTTAGGTGTATGCTATCTACAGCAAAATTACCTTAAGGATTTTGGGCTGAAGCTATTTGTACTGCTTATTATTTAATTAACAGATCTCCTACACTTGGTTTAGATGGAAATGTTCCACAAAAGTTTGGACTGGTAGGAAGGTAAAATACACTCATTTAATGGTGTTTGGTTGTAAAGCCTTTGTACATATGCGAAAGGAACTAAGGTCTAACCTTGATGCTAGGACATATGAATGTATATTTCTGGGTCATAGGGATGAAGAGTTTGGTTTCAGACTTTGGGATCCTAAGGAGAAGAAGATTGTTTGAAGCCGAGATCTGGTGTTTCAAGAGAATCAGTTTCTAGAGGACTTTGGGAATGAAATAACTACCCAAAGTGATACCCAGGTTTATGTTGTGAAGGTTAAGACTTTATATGCACCTCCAACGGTTGTAGAGGATATTGTTCAAGATGTTGCTGAACAGATAAATGAAGAAGTCAGAGATGACATTCCTATTTCTTTGCCTCGTGAGGGTAAAGGTGAGGATAATAATATTACTAATGATACAGTTCTTGATGTTGTTGATGAACAGGTACATGATGGTGATCGGGTTGTTGATCAAAGGGAGGCTGATGCTACTAGAACAAAATCTGGTAGAATTGTTAAGCCATCCACGAAGTATCCAAAATCTACTTATGTGACTCTCACAAAAAGTGGTGAGCCTGAAGACTTCAGTGAAGTTCTTAGTCACAAAGAGAAAGACAAATGGGTAAGTGCCATGCGAGAGGAACTAAAGTCATTGCATGAGAACATGACTTATGAGCTTGTGAATCTTCCTAAGGGGAGAAAGGTCTTGAAGAACAAGTGGGTTTATCGGCTTAAGCATGAAGAGGTAACTCACAACCGAAGTACACGGCAAGACTTGTGGTGAAAGGTTTCGGGTAGAAGAAAGGTATTGACTTTGACGAAATTTTCTCACTTGTTGTAAAAATGTCTTCAATCCGTTGTGTACTAGGTTTAGCTATAAATATGGATTTGGAGGTTGAACAGTTAGATGTGAAGACTACATTTCTCCATGGTGATCTTGATGAAACAATATATATGGAATAACCTGAGGGTTTTGTGGATAAGGAAAAGAAACATATGGTGTGTAGATTGAAGAAGAGCTTGTATGGCCTCAAGCAAGCTCTTAGACAATGATACAAGAAGTTTGATTCTTTTATGGATAGTCAAGGCTACAACAAAACTGTTTCAGACCATTGTGTATTTATCAAGAAATTTGGGAAAAATGACTTTATCATTTTGCTTCTTTATGTTGATGATATGTTGATTCTTGGATAGGATAAAACAAGAATTGTAGATTTGAAACAAAATTTAGGGAAATCCTTTGCTATAACGGATTTGGGTCCAACTAGGCAAATTCTTAGCATGTCCATCTGGCAGGATAGAAATGCTAAGAAGATTTGGTTATCCCAAGAGAAATACATTGAAAAGATTCTTGAGTGATTCAACATGAAGGAAGCCAAGCCGGTTTCTATTCTACTAGAAGTTCAAATCAAATTGAAGAAGGGTGAGCTAAGTGAAGCAGAAGTAAATGAAATGAAGAATGTCCCTTATGCATCTGTTGTAGGGAGTCTTATGTATGCTATGGTTTGTACTAGACCAGACATAGTGTAAAACCCACGATTCGAGTTAGGGTTTTATATTTAGAACCGGTCGGGTCGACCGTTATTTTTTCGAGTTGAGTCAGTTTCAGGACACGTGTACCGAGCCGACGTCGGTCGCGTGTATGAGCTATGAGGGTCACGCGTACCCAAATATATGATGATAACGTCATGAATACAGCAGAACAGAATGAGTTATCAGATATATGAGAGTATGCCAGTCATTTCTTTTTATTTTTATATATAGTGGATCGTAGAATTAGTATTAGGCCGTTTACCGCGTTAGGACGCGTTCGGGCAGTTTGGGTGGGTTGATAGTTCTAGAGCATGTCATTATAATTTTTTTGTGTTGTTTGATTTTACGGGATTTTTCCCGATTTTTATGAATTTTTTTAGGATTTAATACGAGTTAGTTATGATACTTGACTCGAGCCGGAGACGAGTCAAGTATTATTTACGAAATTGCCACCAGCCCTTTTCTTCCTCTTCCCCGACCTTTTCTTTCCCGTTGCCGCGCGCCGCCCCTGTTCGCGCGCCACCGCCGCCACGGCCGACGCCGCCTGGCCGTCGACCGACGCCGCCCAGCTCGGCGACGACGTCGCCGTGCCACCCCGACCAGCCCCGGCCGCTGCCAGGCCGCCGCAACGTCGGAATCGGCTCGCCTAGCGCCGCGGCACTATTTCGGTCCCGTCGCCGATTCCGCCGCCGGCGACCAACGCCGCCGTGATCGATCGGTCGCCACAGCACCTTCGACCCCCTAGCAGCCTTCCCCGACCGGAGCGGAGGCCATCGCCGCCGTGGCCGGCCGGATCTAGTGACCCATCGCCGCCGGCCCTGTTTTAGCCAATTTCCGGCGAGCCACTGCCTCGGCCGACCACGTCGACCTCATAGATGAGTCGGGCTCGTCGAGCCGGTTCCGAGGGTACCCAACACGACCCCTTTCCGGCTAGTAGACGCCACCGGCAATAGTCGCCGGAAAACCACCGGAAGTCGCCGGAAAACCGCCCGCAACTGCCGGGAAACCGCCGGAAATCGGAATTTCTGGAATTCGCCGGAATTCACCGGATCTTCCGCGGGGCTCACCCGGTGGAGCCCGATCGAGCTTCGGACGCCGAGGAGCGCCGAATTCGAGCTTCGAGGCGCGCGACGGAACCCTAACCGTCGCCGATTGCCGACGACGTGAGGTATAATTACCTCCGATTTGATTATTTAAAGTTGATAATGATTGTTAGCACAGCATGCTAGGATTTATGATGTGATTGATAGTGAATGGAGGTTAAGTGATTTAATGAAGTAAGTAAATTGAGCACGATAATCGAGTAATGTAACTTAGGAAAAATACAATAAAATTGGTAGGAATAGGATGAGTAGAATTATTTTCATATTTATGATTAGTGATGTGATTAATGTTTAATGATGGATGAAACGATGAGTTGCATGATGAGATTAAGTGTGAGTGAAGAGTAAGCAACCTAATGAAGTAGATCAAGTCAGAGCACGATAAGTGACCACAACATAAGTTACAGACACGTAATAAAAATTTGTATGAATAGGATGAGCTAGGATTAATTAATTTTTATGATTTTCTGATTGTTATGTTGATGGATGTTATTTGTATTGTGTGATGTTTGTTGAGTTTGATGCATCATTTAGTTAGCGGGCGTTAGTATCTAGTTTTGATGTGTAGGTACGAAGTAGGAGCTCGCCGCCTAGGCGCGATGACACGCTTGGAGCTTCCACCAGGTCCGTTTAGGACTCGTCTTGTTTTACGCTTTCTATTGTATGTTTATGTTATTATTTGCAGGACGGGTTAAGTGGTGTTTTATTGGATCCCACTTAACTCGGGCCATTTAACCGAATATTTTCCGGATTAATAACCCCTCGAGGATGAGATCCCTCGAGGATGATTTCGAAAACAAGATCCACCACAAGTTGCCTTCGGGCCTATTATATGAATCCCTTCCCAGGCCTATATATATAGTTTTATCGAGTTTTCAGTGAGACGAGAGATGGAGAAACCGACTGCACGTACCATGCAGAGGATGCCGTGACAGTCAAAGCGGGCTCTGGATTAGTGCCAGCGGACTGTTCCATTCCCGAGGGATCCTGACAACTCCGCGTTTGAGTTCCTCACACCCGGAGAACGTGGAGGTTTACGGGTACTGTTTAGTACAGCGCATGTCCGGACTTGTGGTTCAAAGGGTACTAAAGGCGACTGCCTGAGAGTACTCGGCCTTCGTGCTCAAGGCCAGGAGAGATATGGAGGTTCGGAGAGGGCTTAGGATAAAGTTTCATGAGAAGTACTGAAAAAGAAGTGCTGAGAGTAGCACAGTACAGCAGCAGAGCAGTAAGTTCGGGATGCTACCGGGTCTGCAGCCCAGTGGCTCCTCAGTAGTGCCCTTCAGAGTGTTCTTGAGGAAGTATATGGTTTTCTTTCATATGAGAGTTTGCTCTCATAGCCAGTTTGTTATAGTTATTTTATTTTCCGGACCAGTAACGCTTGTTACTGACGTTTTTCTTATATATATGTAGGTGATAAGCACGAGATGGATGAGCCAGCTTGGACGGAGGAGCAATGAGGTCTTGTACACACACACATGTTAGATTTTTGAATGTTTAATTTTGTGTATTATGTTATTATATTGTGAATGAAGTGGAATGCTAAGACATAGTATGATATGATTTAATGTTATGAGATGATGATAAGATATGATGACGTGACATGATCGAACGCTAAGAAACGATGACAGAATGTGAGATATGAACAGATTGTGTGAATGAAGTGGCGTGATATATATAGATACATGTTTATATGTATACTTGTATATATTATTTTGACAGGGTGGACCCTAATCGCACTTTTAGGGGAGACCCTGTCTGTTTTATTTCAGAATTTTGATCGTAACTGTATTGGTGTGTATTTTGAATTGCTTGCCATTCATGTAGTACCATGTTAGGATTTTTCGTATTTATTCATTCATGATGGATCGTATCTTCATCTTAAGACGCCGAGATTGGATCCACATGAGTTAGGTTCGGGTTAGCCGACCTAACCGGGGCCTGTAACATGCCGGTTCGGTTCACGAGCGTGAACCGGATTTGGGGTGTTACACATAGCGTATGCTGTCAGGGCAGTAAGTAGACATTTGTCTAATCCTGGTAGAGAATATTGGCAAACAGTTAAGTGGATATTGAGATATTTGAGAAGTACTTCTAAGATAGGTTTATCCTTTAGGGGAAGCAAGCTTATATTATCATGTTATAATGATGCAGATATGGCCAGTGATTTTGACTCTAAGAGGTCTACTTCTGGGGTTGTTGTTACTTTTGCAGGTAGTGCTATTTGTTGGCAATCCAAATTGCAAAAATGTGTTGCTCTATCCACAACTGAAGCTGAATTCATTGCAGTTACAGAAGCTTGCAAAGAGGTTCTATGGTTGAAAACATTTTTGAATGAAATTGGTATAAGTCAAAATAAGTATGAGGTACTTTATGATAGTCAAAAGTGTTATATATTTAAGTAAGAACTCTAGTTTTCATTTAAAGAGTAAACACATAGATGTTCGATATCATTGGTAAGAGATGTGTTGGAGAGAAAGTTGTTAGAGTTGAACAAGGTTCACACTGACAAGAACATCTCAGATATGTTAACAAAGATTGTAACAAAGGACAAACATTTATTTTGTCAAAGTGGAGCTGGTATGGAGAATTTTGCTACCACTTATGTTTAGTTAGCTCATGGATTCGTTAAGGGGAGGATTTGTTGAGTTTCTATCACCCATTTGTATTAGAAGAACTCAATTGTAAGTTTTGGCTTTTCGGTTTATCATACTAATAGTTGGTGTTTCATATACCTATGTGTGATTTCGTCCTTTTCTATAAAAGTTTAATGAGGCGACTTCTAGAATTCTACTCATATTCTTCTATATAAAGAAGAACTCTGTTGATATTAAATAGAACATCCTCTTGAGAGTTTTTGAGCATATTTAGCTCATAAAGGGAGAGTTTGGAGAAGTTTTTCATCATCTCAAATTAAAGTTGGGGTCTTAATCCAGGGTGTGAGGTTGATCTAATTTTTCAATTTCTCATATATTGTATTTCTCAAAAATTGTATATTTCCGATCTTGTTATTAGTTTAATTTGTATTAGGAGAGTTTTGTCAAACTTTTATTCGATACTTGATTATAAGAGATTTTCTTAATCAAAGTTGATCAAGTAGGTTGGTTTTCTTTTTCTTAATTTGGAAAAAAGTTTCCATCCATTTTTTATCTTGGTGTCTCCTATTCATCTTATATTTGTTTTCATTTCACCTTAAGGGGAAATATTTTCTGGGTTATTTCCGCTAGCGTGTCTATTTCCCAACAGGTACCATTATCGGGGAAAACCTCTTCTTCTCAAATGGGGCCTCTCTCCCCTTTCCTCCTTCTACCCGCTTGCCCCTCCTCCTCTCACGCCCTTGTGCCGCTCTGGCGACGATGGTGGCAGGGTTCGAGGACACCCACTCCACCGCCTCCACAGCGTGAGCAACTTGGCCCGCTTTGTCCAGTCGGTGCTGGAGCGCCACAGCCGTCTCGCCCTCGCCAACCTCGTCCTCCACGCTTCTCATATTGCCCAATTTTGCAATCATTTATTTGTATTATAATGCCAATGTTAGGTTATCAATAGCCGGTATATGCACCACGTAGGAGTCGTTCAATAGCGCTAAGAAGTGAGTTGTAGAGCTTCAGAAGAAAAGGCGAGCATACCTTGTCTATTGTTTTCTTTTGCTCTTCTTTTCGTTTTCGTTTTAAGGCTTGACAGGTCGATAATCCCTTTTTTATTTATTAATGTTTGTTGTCATTCTGGTATGAATAAAGTGAAAAGAGGTCATCGTCGACCTTGGTGAGGAAAATCCTACCACATTCCTTATGAGTTCGATAAAATTACGGGTGATTTTTTTCAAGGTTTGATTTTCGTGTTACATATTGCAGCTAATCCAAACATGGTCAACATGGATATATCTATGTATATATGCACGTTACATATTGCAGGAGATGCCCAATTTTCAAGGTTTGAATTTTACTTCGGCGGATGATAAAGATAAAAGGAGGTACATATAGATATATATGTATATATTTTTGGGTTTGTGTTCCTTCAATGGTGAAATGCCGGAAACTTTGCTTTCAAATATACTTATGCTTTCTCACTTATTTATAAAGAGGTTTTAGCAAGTTTAGTTCCTTTTAAGTGATTCAGGATTCTAGTTATAGATGCATCGTCCTTGGTGGCAATGTGTTTAGGTTATCATAGGGTTTGTATTCTTTGTCATTGTTTGAATACTTTCAATTGCATTTTGGAGAACTCCAAAACATTTGACAAAACTGTTTTTATGGTTTTGTAATGATAAAAAGAAATATATTTAAGTGATTGTAAAGAATGTTTTAAAATGTTTGTCTCGATAATCAATTTTTGGATATTGCTGGTGGAAGAAGCCAGGTTATATGTGGTCCTTTCTTGAGGGGAACTTTGGCCAATGAAAAAATTTTAGCTCCTCCCAAGAGCGACGCCGGTGGAGACGCCGTGCATCTCCAATGTCAATTCCCTGGATAATCGACGGTGGAGATGCACGGCGTCTCCACCGGCGTCGCTCCCAGGCGGAGCTAAATGTGGCTCATCGTGAATATCCAACTAATTAGAAGCGGAAAATTGTGGTTGCGATAGTGATGTGAGATGATCAAAAAGTCATTGTCTCGGTGGACAATGGTCAATGACAAAGGCTGATGAGGCTGTTTGTGAAAAATAGTTATTTGGCCACCGTGCCGTGGATCCCGACGGCCTGATGAGGGGGTAGGCAGCTTGTCTCCTCTTTAGTTTTTATTATTATTATTATTATTATTATTTAAAGGTAATTTGGATAATTCAAATTTTCTCTCTTTTTTTCTTGTAATTGGGCTTGATAATATTAAAATTTTTCTCCCTTTTTTGATATTTTTTTTCCCATTGGTCTTTTGTGCCTATTAATGCCTATTGTTTTGCTTAATAGGTGTAACCATAGATGAATAATAATTGTTTGAAAAAATATATTATTGAACTCTTAAATTGAGTGCTAAATTTAGGTAATGACTCTGTGACCAAGGTACCAAGTTTTATTCTTTTTATGGACTAATAAAGCTACAAAGGTGCTACAACTACGCAAGAGCGACGTCCGAGCCGGATCCAGCGGCTAAGACCAACAAAAAGAATCATGATTCAATCCGGAGAAAACCCACTAAATGTTAAGTTCCCATTTGATGACAATCCACGTGAAAATGAGAAGTTTGATGATCAAAATCATAACTGAGAACAAATAAATTACAAGTAGCAAACCGTTTAGGTGAACCAGTCAGCCTAGCCATTGTTCTTTGCCTCCAAGCTTTCAACAACCTTCCTCAACCACCTCTACTTTCTCCGGTAACTGAGTCCTCTTCTGCGCTGCAGATGTGTGATTTCATCCGAAACACTAATTTTTTGGACGTACTAATTAACCATGTTCTTCGCCCCTTGCCCAGTTTCTCGATCGCTTGTTTTAGGCTTGTGCATTCTTTCTCGAGCTCTGATACTCTCATCCTCATGTTATCCATCCCCACTTTTAACACTTGGTTTTCCAGTGCGGCGGAGGACCACGCACCATCACCACCTGATCCTGGAATCAATCCATGGCCATCGCCACCACCACCGATCAATGGCCTAGACCCATCAATGCTTCCAGAGACCAGACAGCAGCCTGTAATTGAAGTTCTTAATTGGAGCTGTTCAAAGAACAGTACTTGAACTACAACTCGTAGTGGCAACCTCTCATTTTGTGCCGCATGGGTACAAGCTTCCAGCGAGAGCTTTTGGCAGTCCATAGGCCGGCAGAGCTGTTCTCTTTCTGAGTCAGTTAGCAAAGGATGAGCCTACAACGAAATTAATGGTTTCATTACAAATTAACAAATCAGAGTGAGAGTTAGATGTTTGAACTTCTCAGAACTTGAGTTATCTAGTGCTGAAGTGTAAGAAACCCACGTCATATTATATGTACATGTTTTACCTTCAAGTATATGTCAATTGCTCGATAGAGGCCATCATCCAAAGGCCTAGCATAGTCAGGCACAGCTGCAGCTAATGAATGGAACTTGGTCGGCTTCAAGTTGACATCTGGTGCCACCTCCGAAAGATAACCATCTATAAGCTTGGCCACCATGGTTATGGGAGTCAGTAAAGGGGAAGCCACCAAATGGCCATCATCAATTGAACAGTGGGAGCCGGCTACAGCATTTGCTTGATCATGATAAGACAAGAAATGTTCCAAAATACGATGCACACAATCCACATTATAGAGTGTCTCCATGGAATACGAGAAATTCGGTATCAGAAGATCTTCCAGTGTAGCCTGTTGTAACTGCATCCCAATTTTTTTCCAAGCTCGCCATGCAAGATGGATTAGCACGTAAAATGATGCCAGTTCTAAGGAGGCCAAACAGAAAGTTTGGAGGCGCAACGCTTCTCTGCATGGGGATTAATCTGTCAATCTCTTCCAACAAATGCTTTTTCTCTTCTTCAGACAATGCGAAAGCTGTAGATGCTGGCCGATTGCCCAGTTCACCAGACTGGCGTCTATTGATCCCAGGGAGATGCTTCTTGGCATAGTGTACGACTGAACCAACGATTTTCTCCTGATTTATTCCCCGAGATTGCATCTCAGATATTAACCTTGTATAAAGGCCAAGACTCAGAGACGAAGCATCTGCATACCACCAATTGGATGTTTCATGCGTTGGCCTTGCCCCAGTGCTGATTCCATTCCAGAGCACACTCCCTCCAGGGCTCTGCATGGTACCACGGTCCATCGTCGTCGCAGGCCACCCATGTAGGTTTGGGTCTGTGCAAGCCTGCAAGACGAGCGAATCGATGCACCTCTTCACTACATTAAACTGATCAGCGTGGGGAAGTAGCTCTTCACAGGTTTGGAGGGCAGTAATTGAATCTTTCCAGCCATGAAAAACTACATGGTTCAAGAAAGCCTCAGTCAGAGATAAAAGGTTCCCCTCGCCATAATCTTCGGTCATCTGGAGATGCTCAGCAGCACATCGGAGGTAGACAACGTTTGAGGCAGTCATTTCCAACTTCATGCCATAGCAGAACTTGGCAACAAGCTCAAACGCTTTGGCTCCGCCTGGGATATGTGGTAGCCTAATAACAGAACCCTCAACTCTGTCATTTGTTGTCTCATCAATTAGCTTCTCCATGACTCCACTCCTAGAGAGCAGAGGGAACTGCCACACACACACTAAGAGTTCAACGACATGGCATAGCTGAAATAACAAGTTTTATTTGCCACAAAGCCTTACCTTGTGAAGATGAAAGGACACTTCTTCTACCACAATAACAACATCACTTGGGAGACCAGTGGAGCATAACCTGTAACATATTGTGGTACAATCAACTTCAACTCGATGGTAAAAAATCAATTGACGATTCGCATTTTTCACGAAATAATTTAAGCTTAGTGATAGATAGGGTGAAGAAGAGCTCTGGAACAAACCAAGCTTGTCCTTCTTGGTGGAACACATCAGACTTTGATCCAAGCTTCACACAAGCCATACTCCTTTAATTGGAGAAGAACAAGTATTACTCTTGCAGAGACAGAGACAGGCGGACAGCTTCCCAATTGAGTTTTAGTTTCTGCAATCAGCACTTCATCAGATTAAGCGCCTCAAAATTCTCCATTCGAGTCTCAAAGATTGGTCTGCTGTGAGCTATGCTGAAATCACTTTCCTCATTTTGAGTTTCATAGAATTTTTGCTTGGAACTGCCTTCTGAAATAGAGAACATGCATGAAGTTACCACAAACTACACTTCTCAAGTTTTCAAATGAGTAATCAAACAATACACTCCAAGGCCGCAAAACAAGCGCAATATCAGATATAATATCCCCAAAATGTCGTTCTATCTGAAAAGAAAGCCACCAGCGACAACCCAAGATGATGCAGAAAGCGAAAAACTGCACATTTTAATTTGGACATGAAATCAGCAAATCGCTAGCACTTGAGATTCGGATCTACAGTGTTGCTAGATGAACAATGTATGAGATAATTTTACAATCTAAATCAGCAAGACTCAATGCTGGCCGACAAAGCCATTGCAAGCGCTTCAAGGAAGTAACGGAAAAACCCAGAAAAGGTAGAATGCAAACAAAGCAACAAAAAATGTAAATGATAAAGTAAATGATATGATACCTTTGGAAGAGCATGAGTGGCTCCTTCGGCTCCCAAACGAATGGAAATGTGTACGAATCCGATTAGGAAATCTGAACGAAGCAGAGCAATGACAGCATCATACACAAAAGATATAGAATTAGCAGAGAGCTTCCATCCAAACAGTAATGAAGGCGTTACGAGAAATACGAACAATAAAGGAGGTGGGACAACCTCCTCACCTGTCTTTGTACAGAATTCCAGAATGCCCCAGTAGGGGAGATCATCGTCTGACTTCTGCAACAACACAGATAGTGGTGCAACTTCTTTCCAGCAGATGGTTTGAACTTCGAAATGCTATGGGATGGGTTGCTTACTTTTCATTCAGACTGCAGACACACTTAACATCGATGTTTGCTTATTGCTAATAGATTGGAGAAGATGAAACGTAGTTCACCTTCCTCCTATGAGTAACATATCAAACTCAAAAACACTCTGATCTTGTGTGATTTTGAATATGAAACCCACGAGAAATTGTCAACACTTGTGATCTTAATTCAACACATATTAGGTGCTAGTTCGTTAGGTTAGGTGCATATATCAAAATGCCAATTCAAACTGAATAATCAGGGTAGGGCCGGCCAAACATGAGTGGAAGTCAGCATTGCTGAGATCATGAAAACCCAGTTGATCTCAACAACTGGGTGGCACTTGCTCATGGTTCTCCCATCTCTGTCACCGGAAACTATCCTTAATGACCAACAAAAGCACTTAAATATATAACCGAAGAAGAGATTCAATGCAAATAAATGGGTACAGTTCACAATAATATTACGCAAGCTGTTCAATCAATTTTTTTTCTTTTTTTAGTTTGTAGATGGGAATTGAGATAGCTTCATCTAACCTTTATGCATGCCACTGAAGTCAGCAATATATAAATGGGACCTTAGCTAGTACATCATCATGTTTAGAAAAACTTGCATTGCTATGTCTTCCTATAATAACTTGAACAGTTTACAGACATCTCATGTTAATTCAGTAGGCATAGTATTATAATAACACCAGAAAGATTTGCTGCTCATTTGCTCATAATATCTCCTATCTGTTTGCACAGATTCAGTAGAAATATATATTATGCGAACAGTATGAGGCAGGTTTGGTACAAATCAGTGGTCCAACTCTGCCAATGAACAAACATCAAGATAGGCAATTGGCCATTTTATGAATGTTTTTTTTTTTAAAAAACATTTTATGAATGCTTTTAAAAAAAAAAACATTTTATGAATGTTGGGATACATTAGTAACGATAGTAAACAAACCAAAAATTACATGGTTTTCCAAGATCTTGGGATGATGTTAATGATAAGCACTATACATGGTGCATATTTGAAAAGAGAAGGTACATTGAAAACATGCAATTTGATTATCATCGTCACAAGGAGTTGAGGAATTTTCATTTTATTTATTTATCTCAAGCACCAGTATGGACATGACCCTTTGTTTATAAATAAACCCAATTAAGGTAATAATTAGCACCATAATCTATAGACTAATTAACATTATGCCAAATGATACTACATAATTTTATTATCTAGGACTAACATTGGAAGAGTTCTAGTTGAGAGAACTATGTTATGTAGTAGTGAAACATATTTTATTTGAATGAAATTGAGTTAGTGCAAATTACGGTGATAACCAACAGCATGCAATTTGGATACGGGGAAAATACAAATATTCGGATTACGACAAAAAAAAGCATTTCGATTGTCACATAACCTGCTTAACTTAGGGTAACCGTGATTAAGGGGCAATTGACTCAGTTCGGTTGTACAAAAAACTGTGGGAAAAAATTATTCCTTTCCATCCATCAACTGCAGCAAATATATATATGTCTAGAATAATATTTCAATTTCAGCCAGTGAACTAATAAGAGAGGCTTCTGTAAAACTCAGCTTCGGTTTAGGGTTTTACTCATTTGTATTTTTGTTCGGTTCGGGCCAGTTCGAATCAGTTTGAGCGAGCTCGGGCCAGACCAATTTTCAGATCATGAATATGGGTCATAGATGGCCGTATGAACATGCTATGGTAGCTGAGTATGCCTGATATGTAGATGATAGCTTAAGATTCGAGTATAAGTGATCATTGTATATACGAGGTGTATAAATGATTTTTATAGGTTAGACAGGGTTGTAGGGCTAGATTTAGGCCATTGCAACGTTTAGTATCCGTTTAGGATTTTCAGGGTATCTCCTTTTCATTCATCATAAGGATTTTGGATCGTCGGATTGCGCCCCTATGGGCCCAGCTTGATTTAGTCTTAGGATTGGATCACGGCGGTGACCCCAGCCATGCCACCATCAGTGTTTTTCGATGACCGGCATCGCCGCTCCGTCTGGCATGCTAGCATCCCTCACTCATGGTGTTATGGTTGATCATTGACACAACCATAACAGGTTGTGTCCGAGTCTGCCAGCCTATGCTCATGTCCGCCTAGTCAGTGCAGCGCATTTTCTAGTTAACCTATACCGAGTTAGTTTAGCCCATTCAATTTAATTTGGTTCAGCTCGGTTTGGTCCGATTCAGCTCATTTTTAGTCGTTTTCGGCCATTTTTTGACCGTATTTGGTAATTCAAGAACCCCTACATTAGTTTAGATGCATATTTACATGATTTAGCATGCTTGAATGTTATGATTATTATTTTTATTTAGTTATTTATTATTATTATTATTCATTTCTTGTTATTCGTGCATTTATTGATTATAATGCACAGTTATAAGATTATTTATTATTAATAATGATATATTTATTTATTAATATTAGTCTTATTTATGTTTATTAAATTATATTTATTTATTTATCTATTTGTTTGTTCTCGTATATGTTATTATTTATTTGTATTTAATTATGTATTCTTGTATTGTATGACTATGATATTATTATTATCCATGATTAATTAAAATTAAATAATTATTTATTTATTTATTTATTGAATGATTATATATTTATTTATTCAATTATTTATATGTTTATTAATACTAGTATATGTGATATTTACTCATGTTTAGCCGTGCATGTATATAGTATATATTATTATTATTATTATTATTATTATTTTATGATTAGCAGTGGGCTTCGATGCATGTTTCGGAGTCTGAGTTCGCCGTAAAGGAGACATAACAGTTGGAGCTTGGACCACAAGTCTATTAGGACTCTTTTCAATTTTTATCGTTATACTCTATTGCTGATTTGATTTTCAAATTGTAGGATGTATTAAGTGGTTGTTTAATCGGACCCCACTTAACACGGGTCATTTAGACGTATTTTATTTCTGTGATTAATAACCCTTGAGGATGAAACCCTCAAGTCTAATTTCGAAAACAAGATCCGCCGCAAGTTACTTTCAGGCTTATTATATAAATCCCTTCCTAAGCATATATATGATTTTCTCGCGTTTTCCATTGAGATGTGAAACAGGGAAAACTGACAACCGTGTTTTGAGATAGTACACATGTTTGTCAAAGTAGGCTCTGGATTTGGTGAGTGTCTATTCCATTCCAGAGGGATCCTGACAACTCCACCTTCGAGTTCCTTAATTTAGGAGAATTGTGGAAGCATACAGTACTGCAATGCGGCGCATGTCTAGACTTGTGGTTTCAAAGGGTACTGAAGGCTCATGCTTAAGAGTACTCGACCTCTGTACTCAAGGGCAGAAGTGATATAGAGGATGTAAATGGCTAAAAGAAAAAGTAATGTTCTTGCGTAAGGGATAGTTTTTAAAGTTGATGAAACATGAGATGAGACAGAAAGTAGACGCTATCGTGCAAGGCCGACAACTCTTATTGAACACCCTTATGAGAGGTTCTATGAAGGAGTATATAAATGTTTTCACTTAACAAGAGGGTTAGCTCTCCTATGTCAGTTTGACTATTAGTTGTTTCTAGACTAGTAACACTTGTTATGTAAAACCCGTGACTCAAGTCAAGGTTTTATAGTCAGAACTGGTCAATTTGACTGTTATTTTCAGTCGGGTCAATTTTAGAACACACGTACCGAGCCGAGGCCGGTCATGTGTTATGAATCATGAGAGTCATGTGTGCCCAAGTATATAATGATAACTTCAGTACGACAGAAGCAGAATGAGTTTTTAGAACATATGAGAGTACACCAAATTTTCTTTCTTTATTAAATTAGATCGTAGAATTATTTTTAGGTCGAATAACTCATTAGGACGTGTTACAAATAGTTTGGGTGGGTTATTAGTTATAGAACATGTCATTGTTATGTTGTGGTGTATATCATGTTTTATGGGATTTTTCCCTATTTTTTGGATTTTTTTTAGAATTATTACAAGTTACTATTATTTTTCTCGAATGGAGTCGAGTCAAGTTTTAATTATGAGACGACTACTCATTTTTCTCCCCTCGATCCACTTATTTTTTCTCTCCGAACCATTAGTTTTCCTCCCCGACCACTCATTTTTCTCTCTAACCATTCATTTTTCTCCCCGACCACTCGTTTTCTTTCCCCCTGACGTCTATTTATTCCACACCTCCGACACTTGTCACCATCCAATTGCCACCATCCTCCTCACCCAACTTCCTTTTTCTTTCCTCCCTTCCCTCTTCCCCACGATCCTCACTCGAGCCGGCCACAACCTTGTCGCTGTCGCCACATGATTGATGATTAGGTATAGAAATTTATCCGATTTTATTTGATTATTTTATGATTTTGGTGTGATTGTAAATAGGTGTTGATTTAAATTTAAATGCATGTTAACAGATAATAATAATGAATTAGAGTTTGAATTTAAATGCATGTAAATAGATGTTGTCTTGTATGGATTGATGAGGAGTGTAGCATTCATGCATTATACTGGACGTTAGTATTTAGTCTTGATGTGTAGGTACGAAGTAGGAGCTCACCGCCTAGGTATGAGGACACGCTCGGAGCTTCTACCAGGTCCGTTTAGGACTTGTTTCCTATTTTACGCTCTATTCTATTGTGTATTGTTTTATTACTTGCAGGAAGAGTTGAAGTGGCATTTTATCGGATCCCACTTAACCCGGGCCATTTAATCAACCAGTTTTCTGGATTAGTAACCCTCGAGGATGAGATCCCTTGAGTATGTTTTCAAAAATAAGATCCACCATATGTTGCCTTCGGGCCTATTATATAAATCCCTTTCCTAGATCTATATATAGTTTTATCGAGTTTTCAGTAAGACGAGAGATGGGAAAACTTACTCGTACGTACCATGAATGGGTGCATGTGCTAGTCAAAGTGGGCTCTGGATTAGTGAGCGGGTTGTTTCAATCTCGAGGGATCCTGACAACTCCTGTTTTGAGTTCTTCACACCGGGAGAAACGTGGAGATTTACGGGTACTGTTTAGTAAAGCGCATGCCCAGACTTGTGGTTCAAAGGGTACTAAAAGCAACTATCTGAAAGTACTCAATCATTGTGCTCAAGGCCAGAGAATTATGGAGGTAAGGAGAGGGTTTAAGATATAGTAGTAGTCCCGAGGGACCAGAAAATGAAATAAGAAAATGCCGAGAGAGGCATCAGCATCAGTAGAGCAATTAGTTCAGAATGTTACATGGTCTGCAACCCAATGGCTCCTTAGTAGGTGCCCTTTAGAGAGTTCACGTGAAATATATAAATGTTTTCTTTCATATGAGAGTTTGCTCTCATGGCCAGTTTAATATTAGTTATATTTTAGACCAGTAACACTCATTACTGATTTGTTTCTATAATATATGTAGGTGATGATCATGAATAGGATGAGCTAGCCTAGATGGAGGAGCAGTGATGTCTCTTGCATACACATTTGTCAAATGAAAGCATGTTTAATATTTTGAGGATGATATAATGAAATGTAATAGATGATGATGTGGTGTGATATGATGTATGATGTAGTAGAAAGATTGCTAACGATGACATGTTAATAAATATGTTTGGACATTGAATAAGAACAACAAGTAAGTCAAGGCCCAGAATTAATGAGAAATATTATTATACATCAGATTAGAAAGTTGTGTGAATTAAAATGTATATATATATATATATATATATATATATATATACATACATGTTGATTTGACAGGGTGGCCCTTAATTGCACTTTTAGGGGAAATTCAGTCCGTCTTATTTTATGAATTTTTATCGACTTTTATTGTAATTATTTGGTATATGAACTGGTTGACATGTCATTCATGTAGTAACATGTTAGGTTTATTTGTATGCATTTATCAATGCATAGCAATCTACATCATCTATCTCGAAACACTGAGAGTAGATCTATAGGGTTAGATTCGGGTTAGCCGACCTAACCAGGACCAAGGATATTCAAATTTGGTTCCCGAGCGTGAATTGAATTTTGGGTGGTACATGTTACTTATGTTTTCATATTATATGTAAGTTTCATGATTCTAAGCCGGCTTTGGTGGGAGGACAAATAAACGCTACACACATTTGAGATCAATACAGTTATTTTCTTTTACACTTTTATTTATATTTTATGTATTTTTAACGTGGATTTAGTGATGTCTTCTATCCTCTTGATGCCAAGTGGGTTTTTTCGATCTATATCATTGATCAGGTCTTATAGAGTAGCGGTTTTAAACATGACTTGACTCGATTACGACATTTTCGATCTGGTTCTTAGGTGAACCAAAATCGAGTGTCACAACTTCTATCATCTCCAGTATAGTATGATACCGTATGCCCTTGCACCACTTGAATACTCATACTAAGCATTATCTTTTTTCATATGTTTCACATCACTAGCATTTAAATTTTGATTGAACAAGTATAGACTAAAGGAGATTTTTATAGATTGGGGACATGAAGATGTACATTTTCCACATGGAAACAAAGCCCATTCCAATTTCATATCCGAGACCAGTGTGCGTTTTTCGCCTTATCTACCCTAAGTTTGGGTTTAGGAGCTGACTAGCTTTTTAAGCAAGGATCGGCTCGATCCTAGCTCAATATATTATGTTTGAAACAAACCAAACTGGTTTAGTGGGTGATGACCATACTTCAACATATGATGGGGCTGCCCAAGTGAGGCAATGTGCATGTGGGGCAGGCCTTGCCTAGTCAGACTAAATGTTGAAGGTGTGGATTGTTATTTTAATGTGTATTAAGTGTGGACGAAACGGTGAGACAACACTATGCAACAAATATGAAAAATGAAATTTTAGAAATGTTATGATCAAATTTTAAGTCAAACGTATACATACAATAGTGATCGACAAGTATGAGAGTCATCCCGAATGGTGAGAAATTTAAGTTGTAGATGGTGATGTTAATAATGAATTAAACAGGATAAAATTGAAGCAGTTGACACATATGGAAAGGATGGAGTAGACAATTATGCTATATGTGGTCATTTTATGGAAATGTGAATGGAAAAAGACGTACAAAAATAGAAGCGGTCAGTACGTATTTGCATAGTCCACGGTTTGGAAGTACAACACCCTACGTGAGAAATATTATAATAAATAATCAGGACCTAGACTGATATGTAATTATAATGCTATTTTCTTTGTACATATTTCAAGTGAATACTTTTGTAGGGGCCATGCATTTTCAGGATCACGTGGATCTATAGAAGTAGACTTGTAGTTATCGATAGTTATAGGATTGGAGAATCCCGTGCGAGCATGCAATGACATGCATAGACTATAGGGAGAATTACCCCTATCATTATGTGGAAAAATATTTTCATGTGAGCAAGTATGTTGATGGGTACCTTGATGTCTTCGAACCCACACTAGGAAGCCATCAATGGAGCCATTTGTTATCAATGGCTGTCCAGCCCCCAAATATCATGGTAAGTGTTACAGGCTTAGCTTGTGGGACAGTCGGGCGCTAGGGTTTGGCGGTTGTCCCTAGCGAATCCCGTGTTCAAGGTGGATAGCCGGTGTTATTCGTGTGGTGGAACAACCTACCAGAGCCATGCATCGGGTTGGAGTGCACTTGGGGTACCGAACCGGGGAGGAGCCAAACACATGCAAGGTCGAGTTGTGCTAGAAGACGGGACCGAGCATGTGGGCAGCAGTAGCACGTGGGGGACTGAGCAGGATGCCAGGAACAAGATGTGCGTGCCGAGCGAGCACCACCACGCATGCCAGTTGATTGTTCGATCAAAATACCGGGCAAGACTGACCTGGTGCGGAGATTGATGTGCGGGCACCCGGGTCCGAGTGAGTCTGGAGCCAGTGCTGTGTGCTAAACGGTCTGGAGCCTGCTGTGTGCAGGATCAGTACCCGGTCTAGCCGGGGTGAACCATGAGGGTCAACCACCAGGCTAGGATGCAACATGGGCTTTCCGGTCAATTTGGCTGGAAACACCAAGAGTTGGGGTGATGTCATCTGATTAACTTGGACCGTGGATGGGAGGATCAATGGTGAGGGTCAATTCCGGAACATCACTAAGGTGACTGCTGGTATTGAGCATGTTGAGCCATTGATCGGGGATTGGATGGCCAGGATCCAGCAAGGTGATGTGCCCTTTTTGTCCAACTGATGCCTATATAAGGAGCAGCTTCATTTGGTGGTGAGGCAGAATAGATCAGAGTGGATATGAAGTAAACTGAGTGTGGGTGAGTGTCTCCCCTTGTGGAGAGGTGAGATCAAGTCAGGGAAAGGAGACGCCCTGGGTGTTTTGCAGCCAGTCCTGGACGGGTCTAGGACTGGAACACCAGGGAAGCTGCCGGCGCAGCTGCTGTCCACCTGAGGGCCGAGTCACCCAGCTCTGTCTGCCAACCTCGAGCCTGTGGCCGAGAGTTACGAAGTCCTGTCGAGGGAGTGTCAAGAGACCAAGTCATGGGGAGTAAATGTCCATGACTAGCTGGTAGTCTAGTGTATAGATTACTTGTATCCTATATTCATACTAATGGAATAGAGGTTGGGCTGAGTTCCCATAAAATATTGTGTGTGCGTTGGATTTGGTGACCGAGAACCTGATCGGTGATTCCTGCAATCAGGGTGTGCTGGCAAGTGTGGGTGACCGGTACAGGGACGTATCACGCTGTGGACCCGGGTGCCTGCACATCAATCCTCAACACCAGGTTAGTCCTGCCCGGTATTTTGATCGAACAATCAACTGGCACGCGTGGTGGTGCTCGCTCGGCACGCACATCTGGTTCCTGGCATCCTGCTCAGTCCCCCACGCGCTACTGCTGCCCACATGCTCGGTCCCGTCTTCTAGCACAACTCGACCTACGCATGCGTCTGGCTCCTCCCCTGTTCGGTACCCCAACTGCACTCCAACCTGCATGCATGGCTCTGGTAGGTTGTTCCACCACACGAATAACACCGGTTATCCGCCTTGAACACGGGATTCGCTAGGGACAACCGCCAAACCCTAGCGCCCGACTGTCCCACAAGCTAAGCCTGTAACAGTTCTCCCCCACCAATGAGAGCCGATGTCCTCATCGGAGGGTTAAGTCCTACCAAATACTTCTTGATTCTCCCCTCGAATTGCCACAAGTCCTCCGCCTTTTCCCAACTCGCCTCGCTTCTCGGTTCCCCCTTCCACTTGATAAGATACTCCGTCCCAGAGTTTGGAGCACCTTGCCTATGCTCCAAAATCCTCCCCACCTGTTTTGCAAACTGTTGCCGGATAGTCGGTGGAGCTCTCTTAGGACGAGCTCTCCTTGGATTGACTAGATCCTCATAGAAAGGCTTGAGAAAACTGACGTGGAAAACCGGGTGAAGCTTGTATCTCTCGGGAAGTTTTAACCGGTATGCCATACTCCCGATGACCTTCTCCACCTCGAAAGGACCGTCGTACCGTTGCACCAACGCTCTGTGCACCTCGGTACGCCTGATCTTCTTCCAGATCTGTGGCGTGAGCTTCAGCATGACTTGGTCCCCAACGCTGAAGGATAACGGCCTTCTCCTCAAGTCCGCGTATCTCTTCATTCTCCGCGTTGCCTTGGCTAACGAATCTACCGCATCCTCGTACAGGTCTTGCCTTTCTCTCGCAAATCTGTACGCCGCTGGACACTTGATCCCCCGTCCTTGTTGGGCAACCTCCTGTGGTGTGAGAGGTTGATAGCCAGTCGCCACCTCAAATGGACTCAGCCCCGTTGCTAAAGAACGATGCAGATTATAAGAAAACTGCGCCGCGTCAAGAAGTTCCAACCAGTTCGTCTGGCTGGCTGTGACGAAATGCCTCAAGTACTCCTCTAGTACTGCATTCATCCTCTCAGTCTGTCCGTCAGATTGAGGATGATTGGCTGTAGAGAAATTCAGTTTGCTCCCTAGCAATCCGAATAAACACGTCCAGAATCGTCCCGTGAATCTGGAGTCTCGGTCGCTCACAATGTCTGCCGGCACGCCAAAGTGCTTGACCACATTCTTGAAGAACAAACCCGCAACAATCTCGGCTGGACATGCCTGTGGTGCTGCAGAAAATACGGCATACTTGGAGAACCGATCTACTACCACCATCACAGAAGACATTCCCCGTACCTTAGGAAACCCCGTTATAAAATCAATTGAAACTGAACTCCACGGTCTCGTTGGTGTGGGTAGAGGCTGTAGCAAGCCTGCCTCTAGTCTTCTCTCCACCTTGTCTTGTTGACACACTAAACAAGACTTCACGAAAGCTTCGATATCAGCCTCCATCTTCGGCCAATAGTACACTCGTGACATGAGTGCACACATCCGGTCCACCCCCGGATGTCCTGTCCACTGGGAGTCATGGGACTCCTCCATAAGCTTCCGTCTCAATCTACCACTAGAAATGTACAAATGACCCCCACTTGCGTAGATGATTCCATCGTCAAGCCAATATTTTCGAACCAGACCCTCCCTGATCCGATCAACCATCTTTTTATACTCGGTATCTTGCCGCGCTAACTCCCGAACCTGCCCTAGTAGCTCCGTCTCTATGCCCGACACGGCTGCCACCATCTCCATGTTCTTCCGGCTAAGTGCATCAGCCACCTGATTTGACTTACCCGGGCGGTGTAGCCACTCAAAGTCGTACTCGGCTAGAAACTCTTGCCACCTTGCCTGTCTCGGCGACAACTTCTTCTGGGTCTTGAAGAAGGTGTTAGCGACATTGTCAGTGATGACAATGAACTTTGCCCCCAGCAAGTATACTCGCCATACTCGAAGACAATGAACTACAGCTAGCATCTCCTTCTCGTGAGTGGAATATCTCGTCTCCGCATCCTTGAGCTTCCAACTCTCGAAGGCAATCGGATGCCCTCCTTGCTGCAACATGCCTCCGACGGCCCTGTTCGAAGCGTCCGTCAAGACTTCGAACGGTTGACTGAAATCCGGCAATTTCAGTATCGGCTCCGATGAAATAGCAACTTTCAGTTTATCGAACGTTGCTTGGCATGGCTCCAACCACGCCCATGACTGATTCTTCCTCAACAAATCAGTCAGTGGTGACACTACATGGCTGTACCCATGTATAAACTTCCGATAGTAGTTGGCCAAACCTAGGAAGCTCCTCAACTCCGTCACTCTGGTTGGTGTCGGCCATTTCACCACAGCTTTCACCTTCGATTCCTCCATTCGTACCTCTCCACGGCCAATTCGGTGGCCTAGGAAACTGATTTCCTCTAGACTGAACTCACATTTCTCTTGCTTCACGTACAGTTTGTGCTCCCATAACCGATCCAAAACCTGCCTCAGGTGACCCCAGTGCTCCTCCATGGATTCACTGAACACAACTATGTCATCCAGGTACACGACGACAAACTTATCGAGGAAGTCACGAAAGACATCACTCATTAAGTTGCAAAACGTCGCTGGAGCATTTGTTAATCCAAACGGCATTACGAGAAACTCATATGACCCATACCTCGTAACCATAGTTGTCTTCGGGACATCTTCCGGCGCAATCCGGACTTGCCAATATCCCGACCTTAGGTCCAACTTAGTGAACACCCATGCTCGACTAAGTCTGTCAAACAGATCAGCTATCAAAGGAACAGGGTACTTATTCTTGATTGTTACCTTGTTCAATCCCCGGTAGTCGATGCATAACCGTAAAGATCCATCTGTCTTCTCCTGGAATAGAATAGGCACCCCATATGGTACAATTGATGGTCGAATCTTCCCCGACTCTAGTAGCTCTCCTAGCTGGATCTTCAGCTCTGTGAGTTCCTTAGGCGACATGCGGTATGGCACCTTAGCTGGTGCTCAAGCTCCCGGCTCCAGCTCGATCCGGTGTTCGATCTCTCTCTTGGGAGGTAACCCATCTGGCAACTCCATGGGCATCACATCAGCATACTGCTCTAGTAATCCCCGCATTGTATCCGGTATCGCCACCACACGATCCGGTTGAACCTCTACCATTACTGCAAGATAAGTCAAGGCTCCTTTCTTACACCCCTTAGCCACTTGCATTGCAGACAAGTGCTCAGTTCCGAAGGTGCGATCCTGCACCCCTGAAGGTGTTCTCTGGCCACGAACAAAACTTGCACCTACTTTGTCCATGATCAGGATACCCCCAAGCTGTGGAAATACTCCAACCCGGCAGTTCCCATGAAGGCATTCCCGATGATCAAGTCGAATTCATCCATCTCGATGACCATCAGGTCCGTCTATCCCTCATAGTCCCCCAAGCAGATCTTCACGTTTCAGGCAATACCCTCCACCGGTCTTGCCTGAGAATTGACCGCCATACCGTTGCACCAACGCTCTGTGCACCTCAGTATGCCTGATCTTCTTCCAGATCTGTGGCGTGAGCTTCAGCATGACTTGGTTCCCAACGCTGAAGGATAACGGTCTCTCCTCAAGTCCGCGTATCTCTTCATTCTCCGCGTTGCCTTGGCTAATGAATCTACCGCATCCTCGTACAGGTCTTGCCTTTCTCTCGCAAATCTGTACGCCGCTGGACACTTGATCCCCCGTCCTTGTTGGGCAACCTCCTGTGGTGTGAGAGGTTGATAGCCAGTCGCCACCTCAAATGGACTCAACCCCATCGCTGAAGAAAGATGCAGATTATAAGAAAACTGCTCCGCGTCAAGAAGTTCCAACCAGTTCGTCTGGAAGGCAAGACTAACCTGGTGTGGAGATTGATGTGTGGGCACCCAAGTCCGAGTGAGTCTGGAGCCAGTGCTGTGTGCTAAGCGGTCTGGAGCCTACTGTGTGCAGGATCGGTATCAGGTCTAGTTGGGGTGAACCATGAGGGCTAGGATGCAACATGGGCTTTCCAGTCAATTTGGCTGGAAACACTAAGAGTTGGGGTGATGTCATCTGATTAACTTGGACCGTGGATGGGAGGATCAACGGTGAGGGTCAGTTCTGGAACATCACTAAGGTGACTGCTGGTATTGAGCATGCTGAGCCATTGATCGGGGATTGGATGGCCAGGATCCAACAAGGTGATGTGCCCTTTTTATCCAACCGATGCCTATATAAGGAGCAGCTTCATTTGGTGGTGAGGCAGAATAGATTGGAGTGGATCTGAAGTAAACTGAATGTGGGTGAGTGTCTCCCCTTGTGGAGAGGTGAGATCGAGTTGGGGAAAGGAGACGCCCTGGGTGTTTCTGCAGCCAGTCCTGGACGGGTCTAGGATTGGAACACCAGGGAAGCTGCCGGCACAGCTGCTGTCCGCCTGAGGGCCGGGTCACCCAGTTCTGTCCAGCAACCTTAAGCGTGTGGCCGAGAGTTGCGAAGTCCTGTCGAGAGAGTGTCGAGAGGCCAAGTCGTGGGGAGTTAATGTCCACGACTTGCTGGTAGTCTAGTGTATGGATTACTTGTATCCTATATTCATACTAGTGGAATAGAGGTTGGGCTGAGTTCCCGTAAAATATTGTGTGTGCGACGGATTTGGTGACCGAGAACCTGATCGGTGATTCCTGTGATCAAGGTGTGCTGGGAAGTGTGGGTGACCGGTACAGGGACGTATCACGCTGTGACTTGGTGCGATCGAGCAAGTGTCCAGCAGTGCACTGCACCTGGGAGGCCAAGCGCCGGTACCTGGATGCGCCAGCAATCGGGCATGGTACCGGTATTTTGCTTGGGTGTATGTGAAGGTGGTGTCCGGAGTGGTGCTGCGCAGTGCATCTGCTGGCTGCATAGCACTGTTGGCTGGTGGTTCCAAGGAGGGAAACACTCCGCACGGGGAAAGATTAGGGCAAAAAATAAGACCCTAGATCAGCCCTGTGACAGTAAGGAAGAATTGAAAGCATGCCTCACATGAAGAAGATGCGCAAGTGCAGCCTATGCGGATAGTTGGGTCATAACAAGAGGAACTGTAAGAATAACCACACAAGTCACACAAAGAATACAAGGGTATGAAGCTTGTTGTCGACTGCAGCTCCATCTGGAAAGGGAAAGGTTGTTGGTTGGGCCGCACAACCTTGAAATTATTTCGGGACTGACTCCCATTTTGATGTTGTTCATCTTAAATATTGAAGGGTGGGCATGCTAGTGTTACATATTGGGTTAGTGGGTTAGGTTCCTATGTAAAACCCACGACCTGAGTTAGAGTTTTATAGTCGAAACTGGTCGGTTCAACTATTATTTTTCAGTCGAGTAAGTTTCAAAACACATATGCTTAGCTAAGGCTGGCTGTGTCTTATGAGCCATACGGGTCATGTGTATCCAAGTATGTGATTATAACGTCAATAAGGCAGCAATAGAATGAGTTATTAGGGTATATAAGAGTACACTCAATTTTTATTATTTTTAGTAGATAGTAAAATTAGATTTAGGGCGTTAATCTTGTTAGGACATGTTATTTATTATTTTAGGTTGGTTACTAGGCTTAGAGCATGTCATTCAAGTTAGGATTCAATTATTTTATTTTCTGGTAATTTATTATTTTATATTTTATATTTTTTAGGATTTATTTTATATTATTTACTTGAGTCGAGAGTGAATCAAGTTTTAATTATGGAATTACTGTTGAGTTATTTTCTCCCCAACGACCGACTCTATTTTTCTTCCAAAACCCCTGCCAACACCTCGACCCCTTCCCCCGACCCTCACCGCCAGCCACCACACCGTTGTTGGTTGTTCCTCCCTCCTCCATCTACCTTCTACTCCCCCCTAGCTGACTGTTTCTCCTTCCCTTGGAGTGCCATCGGCAAAGCATCGCTGCCCCTGCCATTTCTTGGTCGCCACCGCCCGCTTGCCGTCACACCTCGCCATCGTCGTCCCCGTCAGCCATATCCCTTCACCGACCAAGCCTTCCCCTCTCCCCCTCCCTTTCTTCTACCCTTCCCCATCCATGCCAATGGGGTAGAAGTAGTCTCCAAGATCTAGGCCCTTCTCCCACCCAATGTCCCACAATAGTCATTTGATCAGAAGTCGGCTATCGCCGTTCAGACTAACCTTCCTCTCTGATATTATAGCCCACTAGCTGGCTGACTCCCACGAAGAATTCTCAACAGCCCTCATATAGAATTCGACTGTCAGATACCCGCCTTTGATTTTTTGAGGCGATCAACTTCTCTATACTTGGGCAAGGCTTTACCCTCCAAGTTCATGGTATCTAATAATGTCTCGCTTACTCTGAGCCCTCTACAAATTTGACAAGTTGTTCCCTACTGCTACCATGACAAACATATTTATATTGTCTTATTAAGTGGTATTACTGAAAAACATTTCTTCATAACAAGTGCCCATATGTCCTTATCAGCTATTCATCTATCTTCATTCTTATCTACTCCGTGGACACTCAGGGTCTTGGTCTCTTTACACATACACCCACCCAAGTCTATGTAATTCAAATAGATTAGTTGAAGAATACTAATTATCTCATCATCTTTTGCTTGTGTTTACGCTTTGCTTCCAAGGAGTAGAACATAAAACTCAACATTAAGTCCAACAAATTTATTTCAGACCCGTTGGTATGTTGTATACAACAAAAGCATACCTCGGGCAGCATCCATCTCTGCTACAGCTTCTTAGAAGGATATTCAAGTTGACTATTGTCAGAACCTCCTTCACAACTGGGGTGAGGTCGGCCACCTTTATAACCTCTTTCACTCAATAATTCGCTCTAGTAATTTGTCAACTATCAACACTCATGGCATTATAGCATCTATGACCTTATCATTTGTACACTCCCATGCTCAACCCCTATTACAAGGTTTAGTGCATCAGCTGCATACTCTACCTTCAAACTAAGTTCTTTCCCTAATACATACAATTTATATGAAAATCCGTCATTTCCTACCTCTTCCCTCTAAATATTACAGTAAAATAACTTCACCGACTGTGGATAATAATATTCCCCTGGCTTTGAAGTGTTACCTTATCCGATCTTATTGAACAAGGTGGACACCAACCATTGTCTCTCTGATGCCCACGCCCTCTTTGCACCTATCGATCGCCCACAAATCTTATTAGACTTCGTCTCATAGACTTCATCCCGGTACCACATCATCGGATATTCTACCCTCTTTGACAACTCGTCTCTACAATCGCCATCTGCCCCAAATGCAACCTTCCACCTCTTCCCGTTGGCCAACCGTTCCACTTTTTATGGTGAGTGCGAACATCTAATCTTTAGCAGCACTTTCAATCGCTTGGCTACCCCTCACACATCTTCCACATCTCTAGCCCCAACACCATGCGAACGGGTTGTATCTGTTTCTTCCATTCTTCCTACTAACATATCAAAACCGCTTAACAAAAATGTTTCTACTTTCTCTTGCCAAATTAGTTTCTGCCACATACTAGACCTTTATTATGTTCCACCAACTAGTCAGTAAGGTATATATCTATTTATTACAATCTAACAAACACAATCCACATTGACTTCCATTAAATTGTCATATAATATACAATATAAATGTCATTAAAGGCTTACAACTTATATCGGCACAAACCAACTTTTCACGTGTCTACCCTATTTCCTAAGATCTTCCAACAATTTCACAAACTTTGTGTTCATCTCCTTCTTCAACTTTTTCATCTCTTCAGCCTCAAGATCTCATATCTCTGCCGTCACCATAGTCGATGTACCTATGCATTGAATACATTCCCCATCCCCTTCCATCGCTTGCTCTTTCGGCACCGCACAATCATCCTCATCTTTGCATGCCTCCTTGATCCCCTGCTCCCTCCCTCTTGCATCACTTCGTGACTGCTCTCCACAATTCCTAGAGTTCACATGATCTGTGTTAGAATATTCTTTCATATATGGAGCTGAAAGACACAATGTCATAGAAAGCATTACCTGTCATTGCATCTGCAACTTTTAAGAATACCCTCAATGGTACTCAACATCCAATGTCCCCTTCATCAGCCGCTTCTCTCCACCTTTCATTTCACTATCCATTTATCGATTCCAGGGTAGTTTGCCTCTTTCATGAACCACAACGCTTCCATCGCCCTAACTTAAGTACTCTGCTCAACCTCCATTAATTACTGCAGCCTAGCCCAGACCCGAAACCCCCACCCACAATAATCCATGAGGTCAATCGATCAATTAATTTTATATTATATAATGAGTTCTATATTTAGTTTTTTAAAATATTTTAATATTTCTAAATGCATTAATCAATGGGACATTATACCTTCACTCCCTGCATCGCGCCATCAAAGCTTTGGACAACCTAAAGACATGTCGAAAACTTCATTATACATACGTTCCACTTCTTCTAATTTAACTACACATTAGAGATCAGTTGACACGTCTACGAGTTGTTACTCGTGTGCTGAGGATGCACCAGCATCCGGTAATGGTATAGTGATTGTCCAGTGTTTAGTAACAATTTTAACATAGAAAATTCATAGTTGTACATATGCTAACAATTTTGACATAAAAAATACATATGTACACGATTTACTTAACAAATGAATGTAATGTAAAGAGTAAAATATATACATATTTAATTCCACTATGTGCGTCCCGCTTTCATAGTTCTATAGTTCTCTAGATGAAGCCAATACATATCAACCACTTCCATATACTACGTCCCACTTCGTTCGAAATTCACTCGTGACTACAACTTAAAAAATATTTAAGTGTTGGATATTGTAATGTCACTGTATGCATCCCGCCTTCACAAGTTCGGACGACCTCAATGCATGTCAAGCGCTTATATATTCATACATCTCAATTCATTCGAAATTCACTCATGACTATAACTTAAAAATATTTAAGTGTGGGACACTATAATGTCACCTTGTGCATCCTACCTTCACCGTTCCGGACGATGCTAATACATGTTAACTCTATATGTTATGTCCCACTTCATTCCAAATTCAAAAAATAAACTCCAACTTTAAAATATTTATTTAATTGTGAGACACTATAATGGCACCGAGTGCATCCCCGCCTTCACTATTTTGGACGACCCCAATACATGTCGACCGCTTTCATGTGCGTACATCCCACTTCATTCAAAATTCTTCAAATGGCGTCCACATGGTATAATGTCGCATCTCACTTTCTTATGCCCCCCTCCGTTGTACCGCCATGTGGTTTTCTAGACCAAACCCGTTTAAGTTATCATACGTGTGATTAGTTCTAAAATAATTTGAACCCTGAACCGGATCAAGTTATCCATAAAGCCCAGCTCTTCCAACCCAACAACTCCTAAACCCGACTAGAGGGGCAAATAAGATGAAAAAAGGTGCTCAGTGTTAATATTTGTAATTATATTAATAATATATAACTCATTGTTACACTCAGAATACTAAAGGAAGTTCAAAATACCAACAAAGATAACTGTTTGTTGTTCTATGGAGGATGAAAGGTCTCAAAGCTTCCCTATAAATTAAGTTTTATTTTTCTTATTCTGAAAATAAGATAAATAAAGAAAGACAAGATAAGAGGAGAGAAAAAGAGAAGATATATAGAGATAAAAAGAAGGGAAAAATATTATTTACGAGTTTAAACTTATACGGAATATTGAGAAAGAGAAATCTTATAATCTCAATAATATATGTTAATTGAGAAATTTTTTTGTACATATCTATATGTTTGATGATGTAATCTTTAATTGAAGTAGTAAATTATTCATTGTTGTCCCATAATTTTTGACTCTCGATAGAAGAAGAGTTTTTCATGCCAAATCTATGTTTTGTGGTTTTATTTTATCTTATTTTTTAGGCATGTTTTTTCCCATTCAATGTTGTTGATCTCTAATTTTGAGAAATTTTACTCCAACACTCAGATCTTTGTGAAATTGAAATAGCTTGTCTCCGATGTGCCGAATGCCGAATGGGCCTCTTCGGGTCCGAAATGCATAAAAAGCTCAGACTAAAGAGCTTTGTAGACTGATCAATTTATAGCCAAAAAACAGTTAATACAATTTATCAGCTTGCTTGATGAAATGGGT
Organism: Piper betle; assembly: GCA_033002965.1. Classification (NCBI taxonomy): domain Eukaryota; kingdom Viridiplantae; phylum Streptophyta; class Magnoliopsida; order Piperales; family Piperaceae; genus Piper; species Piper betle. The sequence continues at coordinate 126,602 of JAURVB010012909.1, read as the reverse complement.
CGCAGAGATTTATTTGAGGTATCGTATGCATGATTACAAAGTAGGGTGATGATGTTAAATGAGTAGCAACAGAGAGCTTTGCAGAAGAGCTGTACAACAAAATAAAATCCATGAAAGCAAATGAATCGGCAGGAGGCCTATAAAGCTCTGTAGTAGTTTGCTTGATATTGAAATTGATATTGATTAGCATTTTTCTGAGCGAGGCGTAGCAGTACACCCACAACAGCTTTCCCTTTGTAATCCTTATTTTTTCTCCTTTGGATGGATCATCCAAGTGGGTGCAATCATTTCACTTGTAAATTTTGCTATGTATTCATTCGAAAGTAGCTAGAAAGCTCGGAGAGCTGATTACTCTATATATGACTTGATTATAACAAAACTCTGATAATATATATCATAATGTACAGACCTTTTGAGAGGAAAGGCAGGCAGGCCTGATCTCTGTGATCCATGAAAAGCCGCTGTTCATCTTCTTGTCCACCATTTGACGGTGGAAAGAGATAAAAAAAGATTAAAAAGAGCATCATCACAATTCACAGGACGCGCTTGTAGTAGAGAGCATCATGGAGTCTTACAAGGCTCTTTTTGCTGCTTTGGAACTTTATGGTTTTCCCTGTCATCGGATTCGGCGGGAAGGAATTGCGTGCCCATGGAAACCTTTTTGGATTAGCTTTTGCATTTTTTGATACAGAGGAGTGAGTGTGAAGGAGGAAAGCAGAAGGCCAATAATTAATTTTAAGCAAAACAATAGTTCTGAGTGAGTTCCGGGTCTTGTGGCCTGGGGGAAGACTGACAAGCCAGAAGCTTATATTAGAGAGAAGGAGATGATCTTGATATATAAATCTTTATTACGAATATGTGTGGGTCAAACAAGGGTTGCTGTCGAAGGTGAAAGAGCTAATGGGGCCATGTCCGTCCTTCCTCTCCCCCGTCCCCTCTGCTCTTTGCTTCTTTCCTTCCCTGTGAATAAAATAAGTTTGTTTATAATGATAGTGTGTCTGAACTGAGCCACCTCCCTTGTCTGTTTGTTTCCTTCCATGGTTTGGTTATATTTATAAAAAATAAACCAGCTCAGTATCTTGCTTCCACTGCACAAGCAATGCTGCTTGATGATGGGGGGAGTGAGTGAAGTGAGTACCAAATACCAATATTTCACGGCATAGCATAGGAAAGTAAGTACCATTGGTGATCTCACTGACCTTCTTCTTCGCCACCACCACCACCGCAGCCGCCACCAAAAAGTCCCTCCTTTTCATCGTCATCTGCTCCAGTGCCTTAAGACTACCGTCCCAAACTAATTATGAGTTCAAACAAGTAGAGCCACGTACCTGGTCTTCGTCTTCTTCCACATTCACAAGAACGAGAATGGGGTGTGTGGCGTCGAAGGTGATGAGCAAGGAGGAGGAGATGGTCATGAGGAGGTGCAAGGAGAGGAAGAGGTTGATGAAGCAGCTGGTGGGTTACAGGGAGGAGTTCGCGGCGGCGCAGGTGTGGTACCTTCGATCTCTCAGAAACACCGGCGCCACCCTTCGCCAGTTCGCCGACCTCGACCACCACCACCACATGATGAGTTCTCCTCCACCGGCATTGCCCCCTTCCCCACCTCCCTCCTCCCCTTTGCACCCGACGACGACGACGTCCTTGAAGTAGCAGCCGCAGCAACAGCGGAAGAAAGTCACTGCATTGAGCTCGCCGGCGAAGGCGACGACGCATGCACGCCGCCTCCACCGCCGGAGCGGGGCTCCTCCTGGGACTTCTGGGACCCCTTCGGTCCTCCGCCACCGCCACCTCCACCACCGGATCAGGATGCGGATCATCGTGGTCGTGAGGAAGAGGACGAAGAGTACTGGGCTGACACAAAGACAGAGTTTGGAGAGGAGGAGGAAGAAGAGGATCAGACGAGAAAATTAGATGGAATCATGGTCGAGAGGGAAGTGATGATTGCCGTGGATGATTGCTCTTCCATGTTGAGCAAGGACACAGACACGGCCATGGCGGATTGGAGCAGCAAGAAGACATTAGCTGGGATCATGAAGGAGCTTGACCATTACTTCTTGGAGGCCTCTTCTGGGGTTCAGGGGCTTGCTATCCTCCTAGAGAACAATGGTGTTAGCCAGCTCTATCACGGAGTAGTTAGAGACTTCTCCTCGAGGAGTAAGTCCTTCTCCTTCTCATTCACTGTGCTATCTTTATCTCTCCAATTGCCAAAATATTGTTGTATTTGGACTTCTACAGAAAGCAGCTTGAGCACATTTTCATCACTGGTTAATTAGGGGAGTCATCACTAGCGAGCTTTAGATTTACGGTTCTTACCATAACCTTGGCCTTGCAGGCAAGAGCAGCAAATCTTCTAATGTCTTCAATGCATTGTCTTGGAGCTGGTCCTCAAGGTCTCTTCAGTACCCGAAGGACTTCGAGGAGCTACATGGCAGTGGCGAAACTTGCAAGCCCGGTGCTCACTGCAGAACATTGGATAAACTACGTTCTGAGGAGCAGACGCTCTACGAAAAAATCAAGGTATTCCATATTGATTGATGCTATTTCTGTTCATAATTCTAGACCAGTGAGTATTGATAATTTCCTTGTTAATTTCACACACATATTGTAGCAGGGGAAGGAAAAATAACTGGTAAGTCTTTACTGATATTCTTCACCACTTGTGTGTGTGCTCTAAAGAACGAACTTGTAATAACATGGAACAAAAACTGGAATTGCGTCTCAACTATTACAATTCTTAATTACTTAAAAACAATTTATTAATTCACAAATAATTATCACAAAATTTTAAAATTAACATATTTACAAAAATATGAACAATTCATAAAACTATGGATGATGTGCATAATGATCAAAATGAATTAAAAATCTAAAATTTGAGAAGCGATGAGCGTCTCATAGTGATTCGGGCGTGAAATGGATGTTATATTGTATCTCATAGTGATCTGGTGTGAAATGGATGTTATATTGTATCAATCTTATTGATATGGCGTAGTGAAATTTTGAGGCAATCCTGTTCTTGTCGAGATGTACTATTGTGAATGAATTGTTCATTTCTGCCTTTTGACAATGTCCATGGGGCAGGAGGAAGGAATTACCCGATCCCAATACGAACAGAAAGTTTTGCTGCTGCGGAAACAAGAAGCTGAGAATCATGATGCGGTGAAGACCGAGAAAACTCGATCAAGTTTAGAGATTTTGCAGTCGGATCTCTGCTGCCTGCAGCAGCTCTATTGCTAGGTTATGCTCCTCCATATTGAAGCTCAGGGATGAAGAGTTGGAACCACAGCTAATTGAACTAACTTCTGGGTAAGTGCTCACTTACCTGCACATTGGCCATTTATTTTCTTCCTCATTCTTCTAGGTTATAACTTGCTCTCCAAAATGCGTGAACCATGTGGTAGGTTGTTTAGCTCATACTCTGGCATAGGCTGCAAGGTTTTTTATAATGATATATGCTCCTGCATTGGAAAAAACATACATAAATCATTCTCTCTCTTTTTTCTTGCTTGAAGGTAAAATTTTTATCTATTTCATACTGCTGATTTTAGGTTGATGCACATGTGGAGAACAATGTATGATTGTCATCAAGTTCAGAACCACATTGCATTGCAGATCAACAGTGTAAGTAACCACATCAGTTGCGAATCTGTGTCGGCTTTACACATTAAGGCCACACTCCAGCTTGAAAATGAGACAGTTGCATGGTACAATTCTTACTGCAACCTGCTCAGATCACAGCGGAACTATGTACACACTCTCAACCACTGGGTTCAACTTACTGATTTCCTTTCTGATAGTCAATTTAGAAAGTCATCTTCTTCAATTCACTCACTTTGTGAAGAGTGGCAGCAGAGTCTTGACATATTACCGGAGAAGGTATCGCTATCTTTCATGATAAATAACCACTAGTTGCTTGATTAGCTTTTTTCTTACATTCTACCTCAGGTTCATCCTTATTTTCATGTTCACTTAATTAATAAGAAATTTGTTAGAAATATGGTCTTTGGCCGCACCAACATGATTAATTACTTGTCAGTGCTGTGTGGTGAAGTTTTTAATAAGTTTGATGTAAAAAGGATCAAAAGAGATGTTGCACTGTTAACCTCCTACACAGGCATGCTGAGAACAACTTAGGATATTTTAAAAGCGCAAAAAAAATTGCCTCTAGAATTCACTGGTTAAAAAACCCAAAATTAGACAATGATACATGGCTGCAACACGCATGATTGGTAATTGTTGCATTCAGGAAAGTAGAAGCTTAGAAATCTCTATATCTTTTGCAGGTTGCTTCTGACGCCATTAATAGCTTTATATCAGTCATAAAGGCAATTGCCCAGCAGCAAGCCAAAGAAAGAAAGCTCCAAAGGAGAGCTGAACGTCTTGAGAGGATGCTGGAAAAAGAAGTAAGTCTGCTGAGCAAGATGGAAAATAAGTTCAACGAGGACCCATCAAATGATCTACCTTCTGGCATGAGCCCAGCTCATCCATTATCAGTGAGACGTTCTAAGACAGACGCACTGAGAAAGAAGGTAGACGGGGAGAAGGCCAAGTACGAGAGTTTTATGCAAACAACTCGGGGCATGACATTGAGCAACCTAATCACTTGCCTCCCAAATGTGTTCCGAGCCATGACAGGCTTCTCAAATGTTTACGCACAGGCGTTAGAAGGCGTTTATAGAAGTGCCCAACAAACAGGGGTAGAAGAGGTTAGTTTGCAGGATCCTACATAATCTGGATACAGTGGTGGAGTTCTACGATGGATCGATTAAAAGTTACAAAATCTATGACATTGACAATGAACAGAAACCCAATGTGACATTGTAACATCCATGGATGAACCTCAGATTTTGTTCTAACGAGTATGCTCTATAAAATGTAGTTACTCATGTAAAGAGCCATTTGAGGATGAGGGCCGTATGTTCATGCGCGTGAAAACATATCAGACCAAAAAATGAGTTGTATAAATCTTGCTAATTGCGAATTGTATTTGAGTGGTGGTGCCACACAAACTTCAAAACGCCACTTTTGTCACCTCAGAACATTTCAAATCTTGCTAATTGCGAGTTGTGATATTTAACGGTGACTGTTGGAAGTACAACAAATAATTTTCTTTATTTTATTACAATTATAAAAGGTGGTAGAATTTATAAAATTATATTTGGCAAGCTGTTGTCAATTTTAAAAATTCAAATATTTGTTATTTATAAGGCGTTTAGTTGTGATATAAAAATTTATATAAAATTTCAAGAAAATTTCATCACAAAATTATTTTTGTTACTTACAAAATAACGTTGGGTGGTTACAATGATTGAGATAATTATGTTCTAAGGGTTTGAAAAAAATGAAGAAGAATCAACCCCTTTTTTTAATTCTCTAACATTTTGGGAACATTCTTAAAACCGTCTATATCACTCTGCCGAACATGTATTTTGATCTTATTGTTATAATTTTATATTTGTCTAATAAAGAGGTTTAAAACAACGCAAACCAAAAAAATGATGCAAAGTCAGCCAAATAATAATATTACAGGGTCAAATCGAACCCACATCAACAAATTCAACACCACAATCAACTTCTTTTTAAAGAAAAAATTACCATCTATTTTAGGTAGGGTTTATCGAAATTGATAAAGAAAACTCACTTTTCCGATGAATGTTAACAAAGGAGGAGGTGAATGAAGAACGGAGGGGGAGGTGGGATAAAATAAGGGGCATGCATCGGGGAAAAAATCAGGTTTAACCACTTTTTTTTAATGTTTTGTAAAGCATACAGAAACAGCCTTTACGGCTTTATATCTTCCTGATCTTTTGCCTCACACCTTTTATTAATGTACCTACTATCATTACCGATGATTTATATTTTGACAGTAAAAAGGCTAAAACAACATTATACCATGTAAACCTGAGACAGACCAAAGATAACATATGAACCTTAAAGATTGCTGCTTTGCAGTTGAATGAATCAGGAATTAGTCTCTAGTTAATGAATGATTCATGGATCTACTATGAAGCATGGAATAACACCAAGTCGGGCAAAATGTACCTTCAATGACTCCATGGAGATCTGACGCACCAACTTTATCTGGAGACATTAAGTTGGTTCATGGTCTCCTCAATTGTTTTATCATGCGTCCCCTCCAGTGAAGGTCTCTCTAAGAAGATGTCAAGCAGCTTCCCAACGAAGCGTAGCCAACCACTCTTATGTCCATCACTTGCTTTTACTTCGTCCCTTCTTGATTCGTTCCCACCCTCTCCAAATACCAAACTCTGCACGTCAGAGGGCAGACACAAGTACACAAAATTATCAGAGCTGCCGGGCTACTGTTTTAGCTGCAGAAGAAGCATGCTACATCTTCTAACACTTCACACCTGGAGCAAGAAGTGAGGGCAATAAGTATTTACCGGAAGTTTTAACTCTCAAATTGGTTTTAAATAAAATAATGAAAATCTAAAGAGCATTTCGAGAGATTGAAAGAATCGAGACAACCCCATGTCCTCCACCTCCTCCTCCTCTCTACCAAATCAGACCCCCTCCCCCTAGCCCTAACAATAACCATTATTGCACGAATCGGCCAATTTAAATTGGATTGGTAGTATGTCGATCCGATTTTGGGGCCGAAACGGTCGGCCCCAAATCGGAGCCCAACTCGGCCTATTCACCCTGATTCTGACCGAATTGACTCCGATTCGAAATCGGGGTAAATCGGGAAGAATTGATTTTTTAGGGTAAATTATTAAAATACCCTAAGTATAATATTTATTAAATTATTTAAGCATGGGTAAAATTAGAATTTTGATTTTAAAAACCTAATGTTAACCCGCTCCTCACTCCGCCGCCGCTCGTCCGCCCTCCGCCGCCGCATTTTTCCCTCCGGCGTGCATCCTCGACTCCGGGCTCGCCTCTGACCGGGCTGCCGACCTCGCCTCCGACCTCTCAACGTCGCCACCGACGTGTGGCCGGACCGATTCCGCCCTGTGAACGCATGAATCGTCGCCGACCGGGCTGCCGACTGGGCCTCCAACCGGGCTGTCGACATCACCTCCGCCCTCGCAACCGGGCCTCCGACGTATGGCCAGCCGACAGTGCAGTGGTTGCAAGACTCGCTGCCGACCGGGCCGCCGGCGGCGGCAGGGGGTAAAGAGCGGGGGGGGGTGGCATTCTCGTAATTAAAAGTTGACTCGAGTTTAACTCGTGTCAAAAATAATTATTAATTTTAAATAATTTTAAAAAATCTTCAAAAATATTTAAAAATATCATAAACTATAATACACTGAATAATATCAAAATAACATCAATACCTAATTTTAATATATTTATATTATGAATTGTCAAATTATTATATATGACCGATTAAATTAATTTGGAGTGATTCAATTGAACTGATTCCTGTCCGATCTAGATTCGATTCTGATTCCGATTTATGCGACCATGACAACAACAAGAACCACAACAATGTCAACAAACCATACACCAACAAGCCGACTGATGATCTAAGCAGTGAGTACGAGACTACAAATACAAATAATTGCAATACTGTAAAAATAAAAATTAATAAATTAAATTATTATATTTATCAGCTCATTTTATTATTCAATTATAATATATTTTCAAAGTCAATCAAGACCTATATTTAAAATGATTGTATAGTCTCTCATTATTCAATTATAATTTATTTATAAAATTAAAATTTATCGGTAATATGGTACAACATCTTATTTAGTAAATAAATAATCTAACTATAATCATGTTCATTATGATAAATTTGTGGGAAAAATATCAATTACAATAAACAAAAACATCTAATTTAATTAGAACAAACATTTTTTTTGGGAAATCTTATTTAACTAGACGTGTTGAATCTACTCTTGATAATTTATTGGGGGATCATGTTTCAAATTATTTTAGTTATAAATGTTTATATATAATATAAGTTTTTTATATAATATTTTTAGTACTTATTTATGCAGAAAAAATCCATATCAACTAAAAAAATTATTGGACAACGAGAGTAACTATAATCATATGATATTTCTATACAGCTTAATTTCCATTTTTTAAAATAATGCGAAAATATCCACCCTCACTTTTTTGTTTTTGGGTATGAATTTACCCTCAAATTGTAAATATACCTTTTCCCTTTTGAAATTTTATACTTTTTTTTTAATCCTCGAAAATTATCAATTAGCCAAGGAATGGGATTAGCCACGTTCATTTTCGTCGACTTGGTTTATTACTCTGCCTTGGGTTCATATGTCACACTTCTCCCTTCAACAATTTCTGCATATATTTATGTATAGGCCCAGGGAGTACGATCCGTCACCTTGTCGCTAGCAATATGTCAATTCATTCGTTGCATTATATGAGCATTGCGTGCACTAGACACTATTATGGATTTTGATTTTGATGATATGCATGTAAAATGACAAAATGAAATCGATTACTTGTGATTAAATTAAAAAGAGCTCGACTCATGCAGAAAAAAACATTTTTCTCCGCGTTATAAGAAAAAAGTGTAAAAAACAGTGGCATTTTCCACATTAATCTTTTGAGCGGAGAAAAGTCTTTTTTTAAAAAAATATTTAGAGATTTTTAAAGGTGGCTATGTGTTTTCAAATTTTTCTCCGCGTAAAAAAACTAAAGAAACTTTTCTCCACCTCATTTCTCTCCGTTCCAATTTTCTCCGTGTTTAAGTTTCAAAAAAACTATGAGATGGAGAAAAGTTAGAAAATTAACATATAGTTACTTCAATATACTTTCAAACATAGAAAAATCTAGAAATTTTCTCCGCATAAATATCGGCGTGGAGAATAATGTCGAGAAAACTCATTTTTTGGAAGGCACATCTTTGAACAAGAACATCTCTGCACAGACAACACACCGGCAATGCCCACAAATTTCATATCCGAACTTCATGTTTCAGAATGCTCGCTCAAAGATGAAGCCTCTTACATACACGCGTAAAAAACTTTACACTTGCTTGGATGAAAGAAAGGATGCTCCACTACTCTAAATTGTCCCAATCGACATGGTCATCCTGAAAAGCTTCATCAGGTGACTGTAATCTACTGCGAGCAAGGCTTCCCATCAATGCCAACCCTGAGCAGCATATATATAGAAGATGCAACATGGCAAGAAAAATTAAGTTAAGTTCCCGAATTAAAATGCTATGCAAACACTCTGAGCGCACGTAAACTACATACATTTACGTTAATTTACAATTGCACTGTAAAATTTCAAAGTATACGAAGCATGGAATAACAGCAAGACATGCGAAATGTACCTTCGATGACTCTGTAGAGAGCTGACCACCAACTTTCCCGGGAAACATGAAGTTGGTTCAACGTCTCTGCAATCGCTTCGTCGTGCTTCCCCTCCAGTACACATTGCAGAGTGAGCACCGCGTCCTTGGTTCTGGCGATGATGTTGTTCTCGTCCTCAATTTCCATCTTTTGAAGGTCTCCGTAGGAAGATGCCAGGCTGATGGCTAGGGCATGTTGAGAAGCAGCAGCCCAACGCAGTGAGGCTAACCAGCTTCTATGACCATCTCTTTCCTTGAGTTCCCCCTTCTTGATTTGTTCCCACCCTCCCCGAGGACCAGGCTCTGCATGTGAAAAGCCATAGAGATGCAGTTAACTTTAAGTTGGCCGGACTCTCTGGTTTAGTTACTGAAGAAGCAATGTGAACCTCCCAACATCTCAAACAATATATAGTGTTTCCGGGAAAAATATTGTTTTTGAATAACAATACCGGAATAATCTTTATCACCATGTTTCTATGACACTCAATTTCATTAGCGACCATAATTGACACTGTTAACACAGCTTGACTAAAATAAAAACTTTATGATGATGAAGAAAGGTAATGGTACCCTTAAATATTCATCATTTGCAGATCCGGTACTCCTAACCATCTTCGAGAAAGAACTTTCTTCATTCAGCAGAAGCTCCTCGGGCGTGTCAAACTCCAAGACCTATTTATTGAAAAAGAAAGGATATAAGAAAAGGTCATGGCCAGTAAGTACTAAGTAGTAACAACAAAGCTGCAAGATAAACTCGAGCAGAAATTCGCTCAATTTCCTCATGCAAATGCAATAATTACTGAAAGATTACATGTTACACTACTTCAAGACCAGCAGGATTTACTTGCTTACCGTTCTCTACCAATATGCACTTGAAATGAAAAGCCAAACAAAATCTCAGAATATTTTTCGAAATATTTGCGGTATTGAGTGGAGGGAAAGGATACAGTAATGACAATTCTAATATACCTTTCCACCACTGAGTAGAAGTATGCGATCACAGTCAATAATCGTATTTAGGCGATGGGCAATGATTAGCATGGTACGGGATTTAAATTCCTCTCTAATGGTACTTTGGATCAAAGCATCAGTTCTAACATCAACAGCTGCCGTTGCCTCATCAAGAACAAGAATCTTGGATCTCCTAAGTAGGGCACGAGCAAGACTAATCAGTTGTCTTTGTCCAACACTAAAATTCTCCCCAGACTCGGATACCTGAAAAGATGCAGCAGAGCTCGAAGTCAATCCCTAAGTTATTTAACTGGCTTCACTAGCAGATAAGAAGCTTGATGGAGAAATAGTGTCCAGGTGGTTATTTTCACAGAGAAGAACCTTTTTATCTTACCTCAGTGTAAAGTCCCAAACCATTTCTTCTAATGAAATCTTTAAGATGTGCTCTTTCTAAAGCCTCCCACAGGTCAGCATCATTGTGTTCACCAAATGGATCCAGATTAAATCGTACAGTACCTATAAAATGAACACTTTACTGACTGAGTCGTGCTATCATCATGAAATTAGCTAAACTTATCAACAGAGAAAGAAAGCTTCTGTTTCTATTTCTCATCAATCTTCGTAATAATAAGTGTAGGCATCTTACCACAACATATTATCCATTTACTCAGACAAACAAAATGAAAGACAATTTCTTCCAGCTATATATATCACGTAAAGACTGAAATAGAACGGAGTTAAGTCCTGCATAATTATGTCTAAGTTGTATGGCATTATTTCAAAACGAAGTTCTAGCTCAGTTTTATGGAGGCTAGATTTATGTTCACTAGATAAGTTCTAAACCAATCAAGATTATCAACTAGTAAACACAAGTAAATGAAAACAGGTTAATATTCATAGTTTATAGTTTCAGAAAAAAACAGGTAAATATTCACAGTTAAATCATCATTTATGTAAATACGGAAGCAAATGTTTATTTTGGTGACAATTCCCTTCCTGTTTATGTTAGCTAGGCTAATTTCTGGTCTAACCATTTTTGTAAATAGTTTGGTTTGGATCATATCCACTCTTGAATCTCCTCTAACGACAGCTTAAACTTCCCAAATCACATTGGTCTAATATGGCTCCTAAGATCAACTTATATGCGTCTCACCAAAATAAGGAAGGCATTTCGTTCTGTTTTGACTACTTTGTATTTAAGTTTGAGATGGTTAATGTCCATCATGTAGGCTATCCCTAATAGCTTATGTCTGTAGATTTGATTCCAGCCATTGGAATCTCCTAAGAGAGATAAAAAATGAGTGTCATCGTCAACATACAACTTTCAAAGTGTAAGTCAAGCTATGTGAAATGATGATTGCACGAGGACCACTAGTATGGTCATTTACTTTACACAAACTAAATAAACCTGAGAAATAATGCATTGACAATCAGTAAATGGGAAAAGTGAGGATGCTTGCGCTGCAGCATTTGTCTCATTGCCACCGCCATTATATAGCAGATAAAGATAAGCACAGGTAATGAAAAACATATGATTGAATCCATTAGATGCAATAAATGTTAACTCAAGTAGCACAAGTTGACAAGGAATTTCACTTCCTCAATATTAAGTAACAATAAAAGGTAACTGAAAAGCAACAAAGTCACCTGAAAATAGTACTGGAGACTGAGGTATAATTCCAAGGACTTTCCGCAGATCCTCCAGGCCAAACTTGGAAACATCAAAGCCATCAATCAGTATTTTCCCCCTTTCCAATTCCACAATCCGAAATAAAGCATTTATCATGCTAGATTTACCAGCTCCAGTCCTTCCAGCTACCCCAACCTTTTCGCTGGAAGAGATACAAAAAGACAAACCATGGAGAACTGGTGGAAGCTCTGGCCTATATCTCAGAAAAACATCCTCAAATCCTATAGTCCCTTCTGATGGCCATCCTGGTGGAGGTGGATTGCTTTCAATGACTAGTGGAGCTTCTGATGGCAAATCAATATATTTCCCAATCCGTTCGACAGCATTCAAACTGTTTTCAGCAACACTTGCAAGTCGAAGAACACTCGTCAACAGGTTGGTGATGTTTAATGTATAACTGAGAAGTAACCCCATGCTGGATGCAAAAGCTACTTGGTTCTGAGCACGCTGATTTTGCATGACAGCAAAAGTTGCAGTAAGCCAAATCATGGCACCTCCTAATGATTGCAATCGAATAGAAAGCCACCTATTGGCGCTAATATTTGCCAACGTGAATCTCACATTGTTGTCCATTGACTTCCCATTAATGTAGGCCATCCTATCATAGGCTTTGTAGGCTCTAATTGTTGACAACCCATTTAAAGCTTCCCCAAATTGTGCATAGACTGGAGATCTTGTAATAGAATCTAATCGTTTGACCTCACGCGCTGTATTCTGCATGTCATAAAGCAATATATCAAGCACAAGAAATAATAGTATATTCAAGAGTATTCTGTACTTCATATCGATCATCATCATCATCAAAGACAACAACAAGACACTTAATCCTAAATGAAAAGGGTCAACGAAGCAGAGCCTATTCTGTCATTCTACTTGAACATAAAACTGTTCAATTTCTTGTTCTCGTGTTGTCGTGACTACTATTCAACACTTTCAATGTAGCAGAAGATAACAAACACCAAATGGTGAGTGCCAGAAGTAATTCACCTTTTGACTCTCAAGAAGTAAAGAAAAGCTCTTGAAGAATACCCCATAGAATATATTAAAGATTACAAATAGAAAAAGTACCTGATAATAGAGATACGCCGCATAAAACAATATCATGAGAGGCATGATTGCCCATAGAGATATGGTGCTCACAATGCCTACCAACACAAATGTCGATAACAACTGAAACACCTGGCTCAAAAACATGTTGCCAGAGACAGCGACATTGCGATCGATGTCACTCAAATCCTTGGCAAATCTATTGATTATTCGTCCAATAGGGTTAGTATGGAAGAAAACCATGGGCGCTCTTAAAATAGACCCAAGCATGGCATCATGCAGCCTCTTTGCAGCATAAAGACTCCATGTAATCAACCAGTATGAGTTAAAAAGGGCCACCAGAACCTGAAACAGAAAATTATGCAAAGTACACCTTCAAATCTTTAGACAACAGACAAAAATATTATGAACCAACAACATAGGCAATTTAGAATTTGAAACTGTCTAGAGTTAATTATATCCTTAACAATAAGAGAAAGTACCTGTCCAAATGAAAGAAGTGTGTATATAATATTGTAAAAAGTGGGCCCATGTTCCTTTGTAGTACCCTGTTTGGTCCAAATACTCAACCAAGTGCTACTTGATACTCGAAGGACTTCGATTAGAATGTAACAGAATAAAAGCACAAGAACAACCGACAGTCCACCTAGTGCATTTGTGTACCTGAAACATATTTCGAAAAAAAAAGTGAAAAGTGAATCTAGCTAGTTCAGGAAGAAAAAGAACACTCTGAAAGCCTTCTAAGGCTGTGAAGAAATGCACATTATGTAGCAACAAGTTTCATACCTAAGGAGAACATTCCAACTGACAACCCCCGTTTCACGGTCTTCTTGTTTGACAAGAGTAGAATTTCTTTCTTCTCTTTGTCTGGACCAATTTCATTCTTTTCAAAGCCATCTCTGTTGACAGTTTGCTCTCTGTTTTCTTCAACAATCATACTGTTCTCAAGCTCAGCTAGATTGCTCTCCTCAGCATGTTCTTCCATTTTCCCAGCATTTTCCAATAATTTCTGGAAAATCTCACCACTTCTACAGAGTTCATCAAAGGTTCCATCCTCTTTTACAGTACCTCCATGCACTACAATTATTCTATCTACATGAGGTAAAAAATGCAATTGATTTGTAACAAGCACCCGTGTTTTTCCTTGAAGTTCACCCTTGATACACTTTTCGAAGACCTAAAGGAACAATTACATCAATCAACAGCAAAGAACAAGAATTCTCTTGAGCACACGATGCAAGCAATAATAATCTAAGTACTATAAATTTACCTGCCGACCAATGTGGGCATCCAATGCACTTAAAGGATCGTCAAAGATGTAAATATCAGAGCTGGAGTACACTGCCCTTGCCATGGATACTCGTTGCTTCTGCCCACCACTGATGTTTACACCTCTTTCACCAATCTCTGTGAGATCACCACCCTGATGGATGACAAATCAACTCAAGATAAAATAACTATATAAAGATAGGAAGAAGAGAAATATTTTTCTAACAAGGAGAAGTGAGACATCACATCTACACTAACAAATGTTACACTATTCTGGAAAAAACAAGTAAATTCTCACTGGAAGTATCTCAATATCATGCTCCAATGCAGTCACATCTATTGCCTTCCGGTAGCGTGATGAATCATAAGCTGAACCAAACAGAATATTTTCACGAACCTACGAAGTAAAAACATTTAACCGAGTGAATTACACATATTATTTTATTTAACATGTTTACTTGTCAATTACTGCTTGAAACATTTATAGCAATGTTCATAACTTTGTACCGTTGCATTAAAGATCCATGAGACTTGCGGGACGTAAGCAGCTGTCCCTCTAAGATCGACACTTGAATCAGAAATTGCAGGAAGTTCTCCTAGCATTGCTGACACCAAAGATGTTTTCCCCTCCCCTGTACCACCAACAATTGCAACAAGGCTTCCAACTGGGATGTCTAGATCAATGCCTGATAATGTTGGTTTCTGGACCTGGGAAAGTGAAATTTAAGTAATACAGAACAGAATAGAAACAAGATGAATTTTGGAGACTAACACACTAACATTAGATTCCCAAGAGAAGTTTCCATTCCTGATTGAGATAGCTGGAAGTCCTGGTTCAATGGGTGGGTTTGCCATAAGAATTCTTTCTTCAGTTAGAAACAATTCCTCCAGACGTTTGAGTGACACATTAGCATTGACAACCTATCATGGAAGAAAATTTGTCACAGGAATCTTTCTACTGTTAGTAACAATTCCTTCAAACGTCTGAGTGACACATTAGCATTTGCAACCTATCACAGAAAAATAAGGACACAAAAACTTAAACAAATTTAAGGAAAGAAAATGACAATTATTAGTTGGAAAACCAGAATAGTATCATGTAACTAGATGGAAAGAAAAATGATAGATGTCCATCCTAGAAATAAATGTTTACAACTAAAATATAATAAAATACTTTTGCTTCTCATACTTGTCTGAACAAGTCTAACATTTGTAGTAACACTGTAAAAGATAACTACCCAAGCCGAGACTCCGTAGAGTGCGGCAAAGATGTTTTCAGTGCACCTATTCTTTCTTTGCATTTGGCAGCAGTCATAAGATATAGTTTACTATAAAAGAAAAAAGTAATCTTGAAGCTCAAAGAGAGATCATAGCAAACAAAAGAAGCACACTCCTGTGTTTTCAGGACAACTTCCTAAATTTACAACTTGAAAAAAGCACACCCCTTAAACTGTAGTCATGACAATTGCCAACATGGCAATAAAGGCAAATCACTACAATAAACTTATTATATTTTGATTTATGCTTAACTAATATTCTACATTATGCCTGAGAGATTCAACAAGAATCAAATCAGAAACAAATGACTAAATGTACAGTTTAGAGGAGGTTTACTAGCCTGGGTTATCAAATTAGGCAACATAAATAGGGGGATACGTAAAACTGCAAATAGTGAGAGTGCTGTAAATGCTTTTGCAGGTGTCAGATCTCCTCCAAGCAATGTGTAAAAGCCAAAAGAGATCACCGTAACTACTACAGGAATGCTGTTGAGGATGAAAGTGTTGCACTGAAAGCACAGGTCATCATTATGTTAGAATCATCATGCAATTACAAAACAGCACCCAAAATATAAAGTGATGAACAGAAAAGAGCTGGAGTTTTTTGAAGTGTCAAAGATTTCATGTTTCTCTTCTTTTATGTTAATTTATAAGGCAACTTAGTACATATATAACATGAAAAAGGATATCACTAATGTTGCTTTAACACTATATCAGAGATGATATTCAGCCGTCACTGTTGGCTATTCGTACTTAACTGCAGCTAGTAATTGTGAATTCCAGAACCATGATAGCTCATCATTCCTAACTTGTTGCACTTTTGTTTTGAAGCTGTGTTCCCATGCATAGCATCTGCATGAAATTTCCATAGAAGTGATAATCCTCCATTAGTAAAATTTTTTACAAACTCTGGACAAAGGAGTATAAAATCAGATTATTATCAAGTTGCAATATTAAATGCTCACTTCACTGTATCCATGGCTGCCAAAATCTCGTTCACAAGACCAATTCTCTTGTCACTCCGTTGCAAGCCTTCCTTAGTAAGCTTTCTCATCCTACTTATCACAAGCGTCTGATTGTGAAACAGAATTGTTGAAAATGCAGGATAAGATAACCATAAACAAGAGCTGCACATGCAGGATAAAAATGCAAGCCACATTTTGCACCAAAATAGGCAATATGAAGTCCAAGAATATTTGTGAGGCCTACGTAATTATTAGTTTAATTGGAGGAACCTTCTAATCCTCATCCTACAAATTGCAGCAACCAAACACAACATCATAAAGAAGGACCATAATCCATAAACAATCAGAAATAAGCACCTTTGTACTAATATTATAAGAGAAAAGACAATGTTTTACTTACAAGAGAACTAGGGCTGCAAATATGTACGACAAACTCCAATAGTAGCAGCTTAGGCATTCAAGTGATGTAATTAGCAGAAAAAAAATAAAAAACCAAAATTAGCAATTAGCAGGTTAGGTTCAAGTAAGATTCAGTGTCAACGTATACTTGTACTCAGTACTAATAAATATGGGAAGTGTTGGCACAATTAGTGCAAGCAGTTACTTTCATGCAACTGGTTTAGCTTCATGACAAAGTGACAAACTAACAGAAAAAGAGAAATTGAGAAATTTTACCTGTATAGGGAACATGAGAAGAAGCACTAATGAACCGACAAGTGAAGCAACACCCAGCTGCTCGTACAAAAGAATAAGAGCTACTGTGATGCGAAATGGAGCCGACCATAAACTATGAAGTTGCTGACAAATTTGCTGCTCATAGAAAAGGTGTATCACATCATAAGAACATAATGTTAATACGACTTAAAGAGATTAGAAGCGAGTGTGTATGTGCCTGAAGTGCTTCAGCATCAGTTGTCATCAGGTTTGTGATTTTACCAGATGCAAACTTTTTGCGACCCTCATTTGTAAGTCTGAGAGACTTACGGAAGACAGCAGCAACCTAAAACGAGTAAATGAACACAATTTTTTTCAGGTTCATAACACCCAATATAAAATGCAAATGCTTGTAATTGGACAATCATCATCATCATCTAATATAACGCAGTTCAATAAAGCAGAATGACTTGTATCTAAATGATAATGATGATGGTATATAAAAATGAAGAACCAAGCCTCTTCCGATGATGCCCTTCATATCAACCCGAGGAACATTGATAGTTATCTACCTAGAAAGTGTAAATAACAAAATGCAGCCTACTCCTTCAAACATGACTTTGTTGAATTGCATGTGAAAATATGTCCAGGTGATTATGAACCAATTTTGCAATTAGCAAAACAATACATGCAAAAGATAATTCCTACCAAGGTTGCTCTTGTCCGGAAACCAACACGCGTGACATTCTGAAAGAACTGAGCATCACATAAGACTCCTAATGACTGGATCAAATAAAGAAAAATGCAGGTATTAAGACCTACATAAATCTATCTGATTTTGTAGTACTAAGAACAAACCAAAACAATAATGCACAAAGGAAACTAGAAACAGAAGTGTGGTCTTTACCACTCCCACAAAAATCAAGAAAGCATAAATGTAGCCAATCCACGGTGGATCCTCTCGTTGCATGGACTGCATATATGCATAAATACAAAGCAATTTTGCTAAAAGATGCATATAGAGAGTTAAATAAAAAGAATAAGAATGCTATCAGGACTTGGCCAATGCAGATGAAGGTTGAATTCTGTGCTTCAGAAATCATACCTTAAGAAGAAGATTCAAAATAACCGGTCCGACAAATTGGGAAAGATCATAGCCAATCTTGCCACACAATCAAGGAGAGTGACATTTAGTTTAAAACCAAAAGTTTTCATCAGCTATTCAAAGGAAAATTTTGGATTTGAGGCCTTCTAACTTCTAACGAATAAAAATGTATCAATAATTCTCTTGACATATTCCCAAATTTCAAGCCAACAACATATAATTATTAGTTCACTGTAGCCAAGCATACAATACAAAATAATTACCTTAAAAAACCTCCCATCCAAAACCTACAGAAATATATTCCAAGAAATGAATTATAACATGCAATCATTGCCTTGCAGCTTATGTGTGAAATTAGGACAAATCACATAAAAAATGTGGAATAAGCACATGATAGAGCAAATGTAACCTTTAAAAGCAACCGAATACCTTCCTCCAAGACTTTGATTGAGGGCTCTCAGCAGCCAAGGCTTAGGCTTCTGCGCCTCTTCAGCCCAACATTTTTGGAATCTAAGAAATCAATTATCTATTTAAAAGAGGAAACACAACAAGATCAAAATTGAAAATTTAGAATAAAGATTAATTGTAAAAGAAGAAGATACCTGTTGATGAGAGTTTCAGTCTGATCCCATGGATCTAATTTCCACACGGCAGTCTCAGTAATTGGCCTTCTATAGCCTAGTTGCATCAGGGGAGTCATCCACCCAAAAAATATTTCTACAAGATTCAGAAATACCAGTGATTTTAGAGAATGCAGAGTAAGCTGTCATCCAGCTTCCAGTCTAAATCTAAGGCTTAATTTGTATCTGTAAATTAATGACCTCCAATGAAAATTGAATTAAAGACCTCAACTGAATGCTTAAGCTGTCAGGGTTAGAGCTTGAATTTAATAAAAGAAAAGGATATGAGTTATAAGCATCCTCGCAAGCGTTAATCATTGCAGCTCATGATAAGACTACAACAATTAGAAAATATCGGCACTTACTAGATAATATGCTGGCATGTCTTTCAGGGCATAGTTGCTCTCCTCCAGGAAGTGTTTGATAATCTGTTTTCTCAATTGCAACCTCAACCCCAATAGGTAAGTATCCGGGGTAAGGGTCTAAATCCGGAATATAGACTAACATCAATATTCCAAATACAACCTGCATAAAAAAAAGATTGCAGATGCTGACAGTGTTGTGCTATACCAAATGAGACTAGGCAGGGAGAAATTGAACTTTTAGCAGCTACACTATATAAAGAACAGACATATTAAAGAACAGAAGTGTTATGAGACAAACCTGGAGACCGATCTCACTGAAGTACAAATACAGAACAGACCTGCACAAGGAACATGTGAATCAGCAAAGCAAGCAAGGAGCACAGTATACCAAATGTATGTTAAGTAAAAAAACTGAAAGAAATCCCTTGAGCATAATATACCAAATGTATATTAAGTAAAAAAATTGAAAGAAATAACTTACTGGTTGTAATACTCTTTTAGTGGGATAACAGTATTAACTAGTACAGCTTCTCCAACCAGAACATATATTATCCCGAAACGGATATACCACCGGAATTCACGAACATAAACTTTTGTTTCCACAATGAGTAAAGTAAACATACTGCACCAAACAAGAGCTTCAACAATGACACAAATTGCCTACAACACAAAAAAGGGAAAACCTTAAGATGATTGGTCTTTGCCTGGGAAAAATAGCATAAAAGGCAACATGTTATTTGCAGCCAAGATTGTATAGAAAATAAAGTACTGGGAGAAAAGAAAGAATGTAGAACACTCTGAATCTTACACCTCACAATGGGGGAGATATCATGAAGCATTTATATTCAGCTATAATACACAGCAATCTAAAACATGGTATACATTAGGATGATTTGACTGAATATGGTCATCGCGCGGTGTGTTATCAAATCCTTGATTCACATATCACTCCAATGAGTGTAGGTTTTTACATGTTATCATGGCAAACATCTCCTGCCAATCTGTCCGATAGGTGACAAGGTTATTCCTGTGTAGTAATAACTAGTCAAAAAATGTTTGCGTTCCTTTTCTTTCCCCCTTATATCAAATAATGTCACTGGGATTATGTGAATAAAAATCTAGCACTTATAGCTTTCCTCTTGATCACGAGTAGCCTCCAATCTATGGGCAGTACGCAAGTAATGCCTTCTACAAATGTTGAAAATATGGTTTAGATACTTGAACATCAGGTGGCATCACTTAACAGGAATGATTCAGAAGTTCTCATCATCCATCTTTTCACATGGAGACGGAAAGAGTTTAGCAAACCCATATACAAAACTCGAAAGACCAAATTAACAACATTGGCTATAATTTGACCATAGCACAAAATAAACCTGGCAGAACTGTTTGAGCTAACAAAAGGAGTACATCATTTTTATATTTCAGAAATGATGCTACTAGCTAAATACCGAATTAATTACCAATACAGGTGGAGGAAGCATGCAAAAGCAATAAATAATATGCAAACAAATGAGCGTGGTGGGAGAGCAGAGAGCAGCCCACCTCAAATGGAGCAAAGCCAGTCTGTCCATCCAAGTTGGAAATGGAGACGCCCATGGCCAATTTAACCAGGTTCTCCCCGATGAAGTACGCAGCCAAGAGCCCCAACAAATAGTTGTAAAGAGGCGTTCTAAGCCGATATCGACGAACTTTGTCGGACTTGGTGATGAGCCAGAGCCGGTAAGAGCAGAGGCCCAAGAGTACCAAATGGGAGGTGCCGCCCACCAAGGTGTTAATGGCGCAGGGCGTGTAGGCGCCGAGTGCACTGTCAACTGATCTCGCCCAAATGCCATCCCCGACGGGGCAGCAGAACCAATCTACAGATTGAAAGATGGACATCTTTAGCACACTCTCACTCACTCCTTCCTTATTACTGACTTCCATTCACAGGCTGAAAGATGGCCACAGGCCACAACAGCAACAGCAACAGCAACAACAACTCCAGATGGATCAAACTCACATTTCTGCAACAGCATGACGCATCAAATAAATGCATGCATACTTTCTACAAGGAAGGAAGGGAAAAAGAAGAAGAAGAAGCAATCGGCCACTCCATTTTTAAATTGGATGAGAAGCATTTACCATCAAAACAAGAGCGAGTGGCATTTGTTTGGGAAAAGCAGAGTGTATCTGAATCTGGAAGTAACAAAAAATGAATCCGTATCCAAACTTAGGACGGATACATATGTGATGCACCTACCTAACAATGGCGATATGCAAGATTGTCGGGTCCAACTGTTATAATTACCAAATCTAATGTCCCAGCTCAGAAGAGGCTTGTGTGCGGGTGTAGATATATATATATACATATATTTGTGTTTAATGTGATGCACCCTTTGAGTTTGGACCAGTGAATGGTGCACTGCTTGTGTTTGGATTCTGGTCACGACAAGCCGGTGACGGGGGAAAGGCGACAATGCGGAGGACCATTGTAATCGTCACCGCTTACGAATGAGCAAGACATTTTACAATCCATAAATAATAATATTGTTATTATTATTATTATTATATATATATATATATGTACATAAATATTATTATTATTATTTTTTATAAATATATATCAACATATAAACATATCAAATATCCCATGCTGAGTTGGTCACCTTATAATTGTACCACAGGCTGCATGGATTACTTTCTCTTATCCATCTGTGTGTGAGTGTGCTGATTTGCAGTCGTCATTGCTTTCGAGTTGGTAGGACCAACACATCTCTCTTCCTCATTCCCCTCAGCCCCAAAGGAAAGGACATTCAATTATTTCTACATAAATTAGTCGTTTACCTGAGTGTGCAAACATGATAAAACATAACGGTGAGGAACTCGGCCATAATTACTAAACGAAATATATATATATATATATATATATATATAAATTATTGTACGCACCCTAAGATAGTTGAGTTTAGCAAATTAAAAAATATTTTTAGAAAAATTGAATTAGGTCAACCGACCCAAAACAGGCGAAATAAAAATATTTTTTATTTATTTCGAGTAACATAAAACTAACCCCTTAGTGTAATATTTTGTTTTTTAATTATTATCACAACCTGCGTACGTTTATACAGATAATAAAACAAAACTGGCCCAAAAAACACTTGGGACTCAGCGGACCCCAAATATTTAGGAACCCTTTTATTTCTGGTAATTATGCCTCCAATGATAATTTGTAATGGTATTTCTTTACCCAGTCGCTTAGCTACCTTGTTACACTTGGGTGAGAAATTTATTTGATCTGGATTGAGCTAAAATTCTAAATTACTAACGTAAACCGACCCCAAGTGGGATCTAGACAAAAAAATAATGGAGACTTAAAGAGACATTAAAAATATTAAAATAAAATGGGTGCTAGACCCAAAAATTCTCAAACCAAACTCAAGTGAAGGTAGGGGTAGTTAAGCCATTAGATAAAAAAATACCATTGCATCTTGAATATACCATACACTACTATCAAACCGCTGATAAGATCATCAGTCCATTAAATTTCTCTAATGATACAAGCCTTGGGTTTGAAAGTGTGCTAATGACATAAGTTATTGGGCCTTGTACATAAATACTAGAACCCTCTTGTAAACGTGAAGTTTTGGAAGATATGAAATTGAGATTTTGCTGTCCTGCATAAGACAAGAGGTCAACGGTCGTCTTTCGCCACCGGCTTCGTCAGCTCCTCCTTTAGTCGTCCCCGCTTCGCCAATTCACCATTCTTCTCTAAGTCTATGGAAGGTGAGAGTAATAACATGACAAGCCTGTATCTAACTGCACTTTCAACTTCAAATGCTTCCTGATAACCTACGTATATACAAATACAAATTAGACTCCATTGAAGGATCTAAATACCTTAAGCCACAACCTTAACGGGCCTTCTAGCAGCAGGCCAAGCACATTATGCAATTGGATAACTGCTATATATATTTATGAAGTTAAATTAAACAGGAGCTTTATTAAATTATAGAACGATGTCATCAATTTCTAATTCTTTTTTATATATATTGAAAAATTGATGCTTTGGGAGTAAGAATGAAATCTATACTTGTTATTTTAAAAAAAATATTTTATACGTGTTACATTCATGAACAGAAGAGGCTAAGGTGCCTCACACTTAAGGCCGGGCCCTAAATCAGTTAGTTGTGGTGGCGACATGTACGTGGCCAACTCAAATAATTTCTGACTTTGGTCCGGCAACAACCTCAATATATGCTCACACTTAGGGTTGCTGAACGAATGAGCGAGCCAACTCACCTTATACTCGAACTCAATTGAAATAGCTCGAAGTTCATTAGAACTTGACTTGAAATTGAACAAATTTTGAGTATATATTCTCGAAATTGACTCAAATATTTCTGATACTGTTCGAGTTCGAATATACTTAAACTGCTAAATTTTAAAGAGCTTGAAATCATTTTGTTTGTGAGCTCGAAACTAACTCATTTGAGAACTCGAAACTAACTCATTTGAGAGCTCAAAACTATCTCGTTTGTGAGCTCGAAACCTGGGAGTTCGAAATGAGCTCGTTTGGGAGCTCGAAACAAGTTCGTTTAAGAGCTCGAAACCAACTCAATCATAAGTTTGAAACCAACTCAATTATAAGTTTGAAACCATTTCAATCACAAAAATTTTAGGAGCAAATAGAGGGTGCTCGAAACATTATCAAGCCACATAATAAAAACAAATAAATCTCCTAGAGACTTGAAAATATAGAAAGCAAATGCGAATAGCAAAAGAATTCACTAGCCTATTGAAAAAAGAGCTATCCATGCAACATAAAATGGTAGGTGCAAGCACATTGCTCACACTGGTTCATGCCACATAAAGAGTAACCAATGTCGAGCTCAATTCCCCTGAACAGAAGAAATCTTTGGCTACTAAAATATTCATACTAAAATGTATTACACATAGGCAAGGAGAGAGGGGGAAGAGAAATTAGAAGAGGATTGAGAAAAAAAACTTGACTAGGGAATTATATCTGGTGAAAATGATTTTGGTGTCACGGTAAACAATATCAACTAGTAGGTTAATAGACTGTCCAATAGTCGTGCAACATATCACGCAAAAGGTAGCCTTTTTTGTTTGAGAGCCCATTACCAATGAGAGAAAAAAGGGCGTTGACCAAAATATTTGACCCAAAAAAAATAAGAGTTTTCAAACGGTGAATGACATTATATAAGGGCAATAGTAGAAACTAGACTAAAAGAATATTGATATGGAACAACATAAATACAACTAAAAATGTTTTATCTAATAAGAAACAAAATAAATAGCTAACATCTTTCAGAATGAATCCTTAAAATTTCTTCAATAGGGAAATTTTCATAAATTCTGTTTTAATTTCTAGGTGAAAAAGAAACAACAATGATATCTCTCTTAATATGTTCTCTAGATGTCTCAATGTGCCATCAGTACTACCATGGTTATTTCTGATCGTGACCTTTAGATCGTCAATGGAGTATTCCAGATGACGAGTCCTCGTCTCCATTTGTGAAAGGCGAGCACTAACACCTTCCAATGTATGCAACCCTTCACAAATCCTCGCCTCATTTTTTCAACATGCATGAAAGGCCAATTATTTCTACTTCGAAAAATGTCAAAAGTATACAACCACTAACATATTCATTGGTAAGATTACTAAATGATTGTAAAAATATCATATGCAGAAAGGAGGCGATATTTTTTCTCTCGAATCCTAATCAAAAACATCTGCCACATACAATGCACGATCAACAAACTTAAAAGTCTTATTTTTTTACTACTTCCAAAATTATCAAAAGTATACAACCACTACCATATTTATTGATAGGATTACTAAATGATTGTAAAAATATCATATGCAGAAAGGAGCACATATTTTTTTCTATCAAATCCCAATCATAGACATCCTTCATGATTCAATGCAGGATCAACAAACATAAAAGCCTCATTTCTTTTTTTACTTATGAAAATGTGAAAGTAGAGTACCACTATCATTTTTCTTGTTAGGAACTTAGGATTAGTGAATAATCGTGTAAAAACATCATAAGTAAAAAGTAGCAGAAATTTATTCATCAAATTCAAAGATTTGTAATATAATTATCCATGCCCAATTCAACTTGCCAAAAAAAATGGTAAAAAAATAAAAATAAAAATAAAAAGAGAGACATTTTTTCAACCACCAACACCAACTTCTCTGATAAAAAAAATTAGAACAAACATGACAAATCAAGGAGGAAATCAGATTCAATCGAGATGAGGCCTACCTGAATGCTAGGGATGTTGGGATCGGCAGAGTTAGCGGAGCTCCAGGTGCAGGCACCGCCGGCTGAAGTGCCATCGAGATCGGTGAAGGTGGTGGCATGGCAAGTCGGCTTGAAGTCAAAGATGTCATCAGCCTTCCGGTTGGCCTGGGGGTGGGCAAGAAGCTTGAAGATGTCAGCACTCTAGGAAGAAGACAGACCCGTGGTCTACTTGTCCATCAACTATGAAGCCGTACTCATTGTGAGTCGGCGCTCAAGTTGCATGCTGGAAACAGCCGGCGGCAAGCCAGCAACCCACTATTGCCGCTGGCCAAACAGCAAGGGGGAGGAGGGAGATGGTGGTTCCGAAGGCATGGAGAGGGATGAAGTTGGTGTGCATCACAATGGTGTGACAATGTGCCGGCGACACCTGTTTTCCGACAACCAATAGGGAGACACTCCCAGTGAGGCAAGCAAAGGTCACGCTTTCTTGTCCCTAAGCGGCGCCTCAGGTCTGATGAAGGTCACAGCAAGACGGTAGAAGCAAGGTGCAACCGGCGGTGCTCCATGAAACAGGGTAAGGGTGGAGGTGATGATGTGGGGAAAGTGAAGAGTCAGGAAGAAAATAAAGGGATGGTAGTTTAGTAATTAAAACTTGATTTCCTCTCGCGAGTCAGTAATTATAAAAAATCCCAAAAATACTAAATAAAATATAATAAAATCCAATAAAATGTGATGCATTTAATAATCGTCTAATAGCATGTTTAAAGTCTACCAAGCCACCTAAAATACTAGTTAATGCGTCCTAACGTGAAAAATGATGGTTTTAAAACTTAATTCTTTTCCGTGTAATTTTAAAAAAGATTAATTCTTTTCCATGCAATTTTAAAAATTTGTTCCTCTTAACTCTTTTGAACATTCTTGGTATGGAATTTTTAAAAAAAATTATATATGTATTTTTGTCTTGGTAATGAAATGTAAATTTTTTGGCTATCTTATCCATATTTTTGGTGGTCCATCTCTTATATAAGCCATAGCATGCATAATTTATTAACCTTACGATTGTATTTAATTAGGTTAGAATAACCAATTAAATTGTTGTGGTAGAGATTTTTTGCAGGTAGTAGTAGACTCATGTTAATTAAAATAAGTTTTAGTTATTTTATTATAATAAAATTATTTTTTGGGATTTACATTAATAGTCAATAGTAAGATTTTCTTACGATTTTAAATGTGTTTTAAGTAGGTAAGTGATAGTTGAGCTACAAGTCGATTTCGAGTTGAGTACAAGTTATAACCGAGTCGAGTTGAGTAGAGTCAAGTCGAACACTGCTTTATTCAAGCTTGGCTCATAGGATTTGAGTACGAGTCAAATTCGAGCTCGAACATTTAAATGTCAAGTTTCGAGTCGGGTCGAGTTGAGTCGAACCGAATGTCAAATTTTCACGAGCTCGCTCACTCAATTAGCAACCCTACTCATGCTCTTGTCCAACCAAATTAAATTAATTCAATGACATTTTTTTACCTACTAAATAAGCAAACAATATATAATAATAACAATAATAATAATATATAGGAAAAAGAAAACAAAAATGTCGGTGGCGAATGATTGGCACATGATAGCATATACTGAAATTCCATATATATATATATATATATATATGAGAGAGAGAGAGAGAGAGAGAGAGAGAGAGAGAGAGAGAGATGATGCAATGCGCTGCCATGTTTGGCAGCGCATAGGAAGGGGACGGTTGGATTTCAATCCAATGGCCCCCCCAACTCTTTCTTTGCCCCCCTGTTTGGCAGCTTCCCACCGTTCCTCCCCCTCCCCGCTGTTGCTAGCAGCCGCCGCCCCCCAGCTTCCAGCTGGTCCCCCGCCAACAGCTGCCACCCCACTGGCTTCCCGTCATTCCCGTCGCTCCCTCGCCCCTTCTTGCCGCTCACCCCGCCCCCGCCCGCAGCCCCCCCCCTGCAGCCATCAAACTGCCCCCGGCTTTCCAGCCGTTCCTCCCCCTCCCCACCGTTGCCCGCAACTGCCGCCCTCCCCAGCTTCCTGCCGGTCCCCCGCCTGCAGCTACCACCCCACCGGCTTCTCCTTGTTCCCGTCACTCCCCTCGCCCCTTCCTGCCGCTCACCCCACCCCCGCACGCAGACTGCCCCCCTCGCAACCGCAACCGCCAAACTTCCCGCCCCAGTCGTAGCCGCCACCCCTGTTTCATAATAATAACTCAATTCGGGAGCGAGTCAAGTTTTTATTATGAAATTATTTTATTTTATTTTAAATTTATTTCGTAATATTGACTCGAGTTGGGAGCGAGTCAAGTTTGTATTACAAAATTGCCAACGCCCTTTCCTCCCTCCCCCACCTCTGTTTTGTCGCACCATCGTCGTCGACCTTGCTGCCGGCCACCCGTTGGTTAGTGCTGTCGCCGCATCGGGGGGGGGGCTATGGGCGGTGTAAAACCCGTGACTCGAGTCAGAGTTTTACGGGAGTGAACCAGTCGGTTCGAGTCGAGTCAGCTTCATGGACTGCGAGCTGGGTTGAGGCCAGCTGTGAGTTATGAGCAATGAGGGTCATGTATGCTCAAGTGTATGATGATAACGCCTGAAAGATGATGAAAAAATGGGTTATCAAGTATATGGAGGTATGCAGTATTGATTGTTATTTTTATTTGATCGAAGAATAATTTTAGGCCGAATAACGAATTAGGACGCGTTTGACGATATTCGGGTGGGTTATTAGTTATAGAGCATGTCATTTGGATGTTATTGTGTTTGTTTTATTTTATAGAATTTTTCCATATTTTTCTAGATTTTTTTTAGAATTTATTACGAACCAGTTATTATTTTGACTCGAGTAGGAATCGAGTCAATACTTATTTACGAAACTGCCACTACAACACTTCTTCTTCTTCCCCGACCCTTCTTCCACCCAAACCCTCGCCGCCACTGTGGTGTGCTGCCGCCGCCACGGCCGACGCCGCCTGGCCGCCGATCAACGCCGCCCCGCCCCGCCGTGTCGTCGCCGTGCCGCCCCGACCAACTCCGGCCACCGTCGCGCCGCCACGACGCCGGAATTGCCCCGCGAAGCCGCTTCGGCCGTCGCCACTCCGGGCCTGATTTCGCCGCCGTCCGGGCCGCTCCGCCGCCGCTGTGACGCCGACGACCACCCCTCGCCATCGCCGACATTTCCCCCACCATCCCGACCGCCGTCGAGGCCGGCCGGAGCCCCGATTGGAGAACGCCGCCGCCGCCGCCCATTTTCAACGCCGCCGCCGACGGCCATCGCGGCCTCGGTTGCTCTGTTTGACACCGCCATCGGACCAAGCTCGTCGAGCTGGTGCCGATAGACCCCCTGATTGCTCCGTCCCGAATCGTCGCCGGAAAACCGTCGGAATCCGCCGGAAAACCGCCGACACGCGCCGGAAAACCGCCGGAACCGTCGGAAAATTGGATTCGTGGGAAATTCGGCGGATCATCCGCCGAACGCACCCAATCCAATCTGATCGGACTTCGGACGCCGCTAGGTGCCGAATTCGAGTTTCGAGCCGCGAAACGGAAACCCTAGCCGTCGCCGATTTTCGACGACGCGAGGTATAATTTATTTTAATTTAATTATTTGAAAGTTTTGATTATTAGAATTGCATGCTAGGATTGGTGAATTGTGTGTTATAATAATATATATAAATGTAGATTTGATTAAGGATAAAAATATGAAATTTGTTTGATTGTGTGGTGTTAAAAATAGAAGTTATGAAACTAATTAGGGTTATTAAGTAATAATCATGATCTAATGCAAACTAGCCTAATTAGACTTGCTAGAATTGATATAGATTGATGTGTGTTGATTGATGAGTGATTGGGTTGATTATGTGCATGCTATAGGATGTGTGATTCATCATGCGGGCGTTAGTTTTTAGCTTGATTGTGTAGGTACGGTGTAGGAGCTCGCCGCCTAGGCGCGTGGACCCGTTTGGAGCTTCTACCAGGTCCGTTTAGGACTCGTTCTCTGTTTTACGCTACTCTATTGTTTATTTGATTTATCATGTGCAGGACGAGTTAAGTGGCGTTTTATCGGATCCCACTTAACTCGGGCCATTTAGCCAACCGTCCTTTTTCGGATTAATAACCCTCGAGGATGAGATCCCTCGAGTTTGTTTTCGAACTTCAGATCCAGCTCACGATGCCTTCGGGCCTATTATATAAATCCCAACCCAGGCCTATATATATATAGTTTTCGTGTTTTCGGTGAGAGATGGAATGAGGGTTACTTGCGGCCACGTCTTCAGATAGGGCGTGTGCCCGGAAGAGCGGGCTCTGGAGCTGGGGAGAACCCACTTCGTTCCCGAAGGATCCGGACAACTCCACCTTTGAGTTCCTCAAACCCGGAGAAGTGTGGAGGTTTACGGGTACTGCAATGCAGCGCATGTCTAGACTTGTGGTTCAAAGGGTACTGAAGGCGACTGCCTGAGAGTGCTCGGCCTTTGTGCTCAAGGCCAGGAGTAATATGGAAGGTGCAGAGGGCGGTAAGGAATGAAATTTGATGCGAGAAGCGATAGAGAAATGGCCAAGGTATGAGAATGAGAAAGATAGGGGGACGCTGTCGACCCGAGGGCGACGGCCCGACGACGACGGCTCCCGTATGTGCCCTGATGAGAGTTCTTGAGGAAGTATATGGTTTTGATTCAACAGGAGAGTTTGCTCTCCTGTGCCAGATTGATATTAGTTATTTTCCGGGCCGGTAACACTCGTTACTGACGGTTTTTCTATATATATGTAGGTGAGGAATGCGAGCGATGAAAGCTGTCGGGACTGTGGAGGAGCAGCACGGAACCGCGCACACATGTACCTGCCGCGTGTAACGTATGTATAATGATGGTGTGTTCATTGTTATGTAAATGATAATTTTGATGTGTTTGTCTTGAATGAATTATTTGTTATGAAACGAACTGATAAATATGATTGAGTAGGGAGCCTTGGAGTTCAGACTCGGCTCGGGTAAAAACGAATGAGATGATGATTTAATGTTATGTTAGATTGTTTTGTGTTATTGTGTTTTCATAAAATAGTATATATTTTCTTTTGGTTTTTCATTTGTCGTTTTGTCTTATTTTGCTTGTACATCATAGCATGCATGTAGGACTCCGTTAGAACCCAATCGTTCCCATTCATGCATTTCATATTTGCATCTCCATCTTGAGACGCCGAGAGTAGATCCTGGTCGGCTTAACCGAATCTAGTAGATTAGCGAACGGTTCGGTCGCCGGTGACATTTCCGGGTCGGTTCACGGGTGAGCCGAAACGGGGTGTTACAGGCGGGGTGAGTGGGAGGAAGGGGCGAGGGGAGCGGGTGGGGGAGGGGGCGAAAGGAACGGCGGGAAGCCGGGGGGGGGGGAGGAATGTCGGGGGCGGGGGCTCTGGGCAACGGTGGGGAGGGGAAGGAAGGGCGGGAAAGCTGCCAAACAAGGGGGAAGAAAGAGTTGGGGGGGCCATTGGATTGAAATCCAACGGTCCCCCTCCTATGCACTGCCAAACATGGCAGCGCATTGCATCATTTCTTTATATATATATATATATATATATATATATATATAGAGAGAGAGAGAGAGAGAGAGAGAGAGAGAGAGAGAGAGAAAGATGCTGCTATGCCCTGCATCAAAATACAGTGCATAGGCAGCGTATTTGATTGTGGCCGCTTGATCAAAATCCAGCGGCCCACAATCAAAATACCCCCCCCCACCACAGGCTTCCCGGCCCTCACCCTCATCCCTGCCTCCCACTGCCTGGCCCACAATCCCCCCCTGTGGTCGAGCCTGCCACCACTGCCCACCGACACAACTAGGCCCGCCCCCTGCCGCTGACTACCACCACCACCCCCGCCACCACTCATGCCCACAGCCGGGCCCGACTCGGTCTCAACTCGAGTCAAGTAAATAAAAAATAGACTCGGTCCCACTAGAAATCAAGTAAATAAAAAATTGACTCGGTCCATACTTGAATTAATAAATACTTGACTCGGTCTCGACTCGAGTCAAGTAAATAAAAAATTGACTCGGTCCTGACTCAAATCAAGTAAATAAAAAATAGACACAGTCATAACTTGAATCAAGTAAATAAAAAATTGACTTAGTCTATATTCGAATTAATAAAAACTCGACTTGGTCTCGACTCGAGTCAAGTAAATAAAAAATTAACTCGGCATATGTCAATAAAAACTTGACTCGGTGTAGACTCGAGTAAACGGTTGTAAAATTTTTATGCAATCAACTTTAAAAAAAATAGCATCCTTTTATATATTCTGATAACATTTAAATACATTAGAAACAAAACACAAGAGATCCATCTCATTTAATTTTCTTCCACACGATGAATATAAGTACAAACTTACAAGTTACAAATTTGTGAAGTTTAATTAAAGCCAATAACAATTTATGAATACAAGTTACAAATTCGGAGCTATGATTAAAGAATGAAGTTTTGTTACAATCACCATGATGTAGAATGGCCATGAGGCGAGGCGGTGCGGGCTCATGCACGGTTGGTGGAGGGCGGGAAAATGACGACAGGGTGAGCTCGGTAGGCGGAGGGCGGGAAAGTGACGACGAGGGGTAATTTGATTGTGGGCCGCTAGATATCCAGTGGCCACAATCAAATGCGCTGTTTTTGATGCAGCGCATGGTAGCATCTTTAGAGAGAGAGAGAGAGAGAGAGGAGAGAGAAAGAGGAGAGAGAGAGAGAATATTGACAGACCCATTTCCAATATCCTGTCAATTGCAGTTTAAACCGGGAGTAATCGACGGGAATTTCTTAAAAGAGTTTTTTCCCCAACTAACATATAAATTTCTCAAAATAATTGATGAATTTGTCGAGAACCAGTCACAGATCAAGAAGACTAGTATTTTGTGGAAAAAGGAATGATGAATCTATGATTTGAGCTGTGGCCCCAAGTGGGAGAGTTTGACGATATTGTAATTAATTTTTGGTAGGATCTATAGTTAAAAGGGAAAAAAAAGTTGATTGAAGATCTTTAATTTGGGATTGGCTGGATTGTTTATATCTTTTGTTATCCACTCTAACACTCCGCTTCGGACTCTGATGAGACGGACTGTTAGAATAGATAGATGCACACAACAGGAGAGGCCGAAGGAAATACAGAATGAAAGATAATTTCCATTTCTCGCTTTAGAAGGCCGGGGGCCTCTATCCTTTCAAAAATAAATAAATAATACAATGGGCGACCTATTTCCTGCCTAGCTGGGTTAAGAACGATGACGAAGATCATACTAGTGCTATTTGAACTGGAAGCCCGAAAGAAAGAAGCCAGCACACAAATCCCCATTATTATGACAATAATTGTCCAATATAGTAATTAAAAAAGCGCCACATTCCTCCTTTAAGAGTTGACCGTCATTTACTAGTTAACTTCAAACTATGACACCATCGTATATATATCCAAACTCTGGGTAAATTAATTAAGAGGGGTTAAGATAGAAAACAAGCTTCAGTTCGGTACGTATAGCCAAAAGTTCGGTCTTCTTTGAATACTTTATAGCAAGCATGAGCTAGTGGGTAGTTGAAAAATGATAAAGGTTCTCTTCGCTTTTGTCTTTTTTCCCAGACTCTCTGACCCTCAGACCCTCTCCTTTATAAGAAGAAAAAAATGAGATGATGATCATCATAGAGGTGTGATATTCTTTAGGGCTCTTTGTGGTTTATTGACGGGGAGATGAGAAATTTGTATCTGCTCTTGGCCGTCCTTTTTTCACTCGTTAATGCCTCTCTTTCAAGTGCATACCATGAGAGTGGGGGAGCAAATTGGGCTTGCCCTGCAATATGTCCATTGCAGAATGCCACAAACAGGATGATGAGTTGCTGATGTATTCCGAAACGGCCAGAAGAATTCTGCAGCAAACGCAGGAGTACATATCTTATCGCGGGCTTCAACCTGACAGACCTGCGGGTGGTAGTGGTAGATCTGGTAAGCCTTACAGGAGAGGGTGCGAAAAGATCTATGGTTGCAGGGGTGAATACTAAGCAAAGAGCTTTCCCCCGCACTACAAGTTCATACTATGTGTTTTTTAGTTTCCTTTTGTTTCCATCTTTCTTGTTTACCATCATCACTTCAGGCATCAGTCAACATTGACGTGATTTTGGCTCATGGCTTTGCATTGTACAAGCGTTTTCTCCTCCATTTCGTTTGTTAGTTTAGACGGATGATGTTTTGCCATGGGACAACATATTACCAACTCCTAATTTCTCTGGGAGTGCAGGCTTTCACGAATTAAATAAATGCCATTTCAATGCACAAAGCCCAGACAAAGTAGAAAACACCGATAAACATTGCACATCATGTTCATTTTTTTCTTTTTTCTTTTGATGATGGGTATCATTTTCCAAATTTCTTACAACCAATTCAGACAAGATGAGCAGGTCAATAAATAGTTTTTATATGATTGGCGGAGAAAAAAGACCTTAAAAAGTCTCTAGTCTCCTGCTTTACCATGCCTGCCGCAGATGTTAGGCATTTGTTTAGCGTGTACTTTATTTTACAATCCAAACAGCACACCCGAATCAACATTGTGAAAGCCAGGAAAAAGAGAAGTGACGAAGTCCACAACAATAATTTGAATTTCCTTGAC
This sequence comes from Piper betle, assembly GCA_033002965.1. Lineage (NCBI taxonomy): Eukaryota > Viridiplantae > Streptophyta > Magnoliopsida > Piperales > Piperaceae > Piper > Piper betle. The sequence continues at coordinate 92,474 of JAURVB010012909.1, read as the reverse complement.
AAGTTTTCAATTTCAATCACTAAATCCTCTAAGTCTCCATCATAGAACACCCTAGTAGTAAACCTAAACTCTACAATTATATCTTCCATAAAACCTTAAGTGCATATATGTGGGGGATCTTATTTATTTATAGATAAATAATGTAAGACTTCTACCCTTTTAACGATATGCACCGATACATCCTATTTAATTAGGATATTCTCTTAGTTTATCTTAATAAAAGATAAATATGGATTTGAGATTTTCCCCATATTAGGCGTATTTTTAAACTAAGTCCAACGAGGCGGTCTCTTAATAGTGCTCTGGCGCCACATTTACCAATGACCCTTATGACTCATAACACACAATCGACCATAGTTCTATACTCGTATTCGGAAATTCATTCGACTAAAAATAATAATTGAACTGACTAATTTTTTATATAAAACCCTTACTCGAGTCACGGGTTTTACAGGTAATCTCCCAAATCAAGTATCAACCAAAGCCTTTTTTATATAATATTTTTCAAAAAATATTTTAAATAATTTTCTTACTTTTTTATAAAATGTTTAATTGAGAAAGACTTAAAATAAATATCTTTTTCATAATTATTGGTTGACCTCCAATTATGTTCCCAAAGTTAATTGTAAAGACTAGTCAATTCAAAAGGAATCTCCGCTCAAACCAAACTCAAGTGAAGGTAGGGGTAGTTAAGCCAGATAAAAAAATACCATTGCATCTGGAATATACCATACACTACTTTTAAACCGCTGGTAGATCATCAGTACTTTAAATTTCTCTAATGAAACCAGCCTTAGTTTAGAAAGTGTGCTGATGACAACTAACTTACTGGGCCTATTGTTGTTAAAAAGTGTAATGGGCCTTGTACATAAATACTAGAACGCTCTTGTAAACGTGAAGCTTTGGAAGAAATGAAATTGGGATTTTGTTGTCCTGCCCAATACAAGAGGTCAACGGTCGTCTTTCGCCACCGGCTTCGGCAGCTCCTCCTTTACTCGTCCCCCTCTTCGCCAATCCACCATTCTTCTCTAAGTGTATGGAAGGTGAGAGTAATAACAGGGCAAGCCTGTATCATAACAGCACTTTCAACTTTAAATGCTTCCTGATAACCTATGTATATACAAATACAAATTAGACTCCATTGAAGGATCTAAATACCCTAAGCCACAACCCTAATGGGCCTTCTAACAGCAGACCAAACAATTAATTGAACTCTAATATATATGAACCCGTGAAACAAGCACATTATTCAATTGGATAACTGCTGTATATATTTATGAAATTGAATTAAACAGGAGCATTATTAAATTATAGAACTAAGTCATCAATTTCTAATTCTTTTATATATATATATATATATATATATTGAAAAATTGATGCTTTGGGAGTAAGAATGAAATCTATACTTGTTATTTTTAAAATTTTATTTTATACATGTTACATTCATGGACATCAGAAGAAGCTAAGGCGCCTTGCACTTAAGGCCGGGTCCTAAATAGGTTAGTTGTGGAGGCAGCATGTATGTGGCCAATGCCAATAATTTCTGACTTTGGCTCGGCAACAACCTTAATATATGCTCACGCTTAGGGCAGTTAAACGAATGAGTGAGCCGAACTCACCTTATGATTGAACTCGACTCAAATAGCTTGAAGTTCATTCGAACTCGACTCAAGATCAAACGAGTTTTGAATATATACGTTGGAAATCGACGCGAACATTTTTTATATTGTTCGAGCTCGACTCAAGCTCAAATATACTTAAATTGTTAAATTTTAAAGAGCTCGAAATCAACTCATTTGTGCGCTCAAACCTAGCTTGTTTGAGAGTTCGAAACCAGCTCGCTTGAGAGCTTGAAACTAGCTTGTTTGGGAGCTCGAAACAAGCTTGTTTAGGAGCTCGAAACCAACTCAACCATAAGTTTGAAACCAGCTCGATCACCAAAATTTTAGGAGCAAATAGAGGGTGGCCGAAACATTATCAAACCACATAATAAAAATAAATAAAACTCTTAGTAGACTTGAAAATATAGAAAGAAGTGCGAACAGTAAAAGAATTCACTAGCCTATTGAAGAAAAAGAGCTATCCATGCAACATAAAATGGTAGTTGCAAACACATTGCTCACACTGGCTCAAGCCACATAAAGGGTAACCAATGTCGAGCTCAATTCCCTGAACAGAAGAAATCTTTGGCTACTAAAATATTCATACTGGAATGTATTACATAGAGGAAGGGAGAGGGGGAGAAGAGAAATAAGAAGAGGGTTGAGAAAAGAAAACTTGACTAGGGAATTATAACCAGTGAAAATGATTTTGGTGTCACGGTAAACAATATCAACTAGCAAGTTAATAGATAGTCCAATAGTTGTGCAACATATCATGCAAAAGGTAGCATTCTTTGTTTGAGAGCCCATCACAAATGAAATAAAAAAGGGTGCCGATGAAATATTTGACTTTCATAAATTCCATTTTAGTTTCTAGGTGAAAAAAGAAATAGCAATGATACCTCTTTTAATATGTTCTCCAAATGTCTCAATTTGCCATCGGTACTACCATTGTTATTTTCGATCGTGACCTCCACATCGTCAATGGAGTTCTCCAGATGACGAGTCCTCGTCTCCATTTGTGAAAGACGAGCACTAACACCTTCCAATGTATGCATCAAATTCTCTATGGACTTGCGCATTGTCCTATCGATCTCCAATAGTATACCCATACTAGGCGCATCCTTACCTTTCTTGGATGCAAAAGTCAAATCGTGAGGCTCCACCGCACCATAGTGGTGCACTAGACAACTAAGATCAATCAAATGATTGTAAAAACATCAGATGAAGAAAGTAGGGGATAGTAATTCATCATATTTAGAGTTACCAATCCTAACCATCCATCACAAATCCTCGCCTCGTTTTTTCAACAAGCATGAAAGGCCAATTTTTTCTACTTCCAAAAATGTCAAAAGTATACAACCACTGCCATATTCATAGATAGGATTACTAAATGATTGTAAAAATATCATATGCAGAAAGGAGCCGATATTTTTTTCTATCGAATCTTAATCATAAACAACCATCATGATTCAATGCACTATCAACAAACATAAAAGTCTTATTTCTTTTACTACTTCCAAAATGTTAAAAGTATACAACCACTACCATATTTATCGATAGGATTACTAAATGATTGTAAAAATATCATATGCAGAAAGGAGCAAATATTTTTTTCTATCCAATCCCAATCATAAACATCCTTCATGATTCAATGTAGGATCAACAAACATAAAAGCCTCATTTCTTTTACTACTTATGAAAATGTAAAAGTAGACTTCCACTACCGTTTTTCTTGTTAGGAACTTAGGATTAGTGAATAATTGTAAAAACATCATATGTAAAAAGTAGCAGAAATTTATTCATCAAATTCATAGATTTGTAATCATAACTATTCATGCCCAATTCAACTTGCCAAAAAAAAGAAAAAAATAAAAATAAAAAAAGAGGCATTTTTTTCAACCACCAACACCGACTTCTCTGATAAAAAAAATCTGAAAAAACACAATAAATCAAGGAGGAAATCGGATTCAATGAGATGAGGCCTACCCGAATGCCGAGGATGTTGGGGTTGGTAGAGTCAGCGGAGCTACAGGCCCGGGCATCGCCGGCTAAGGTGCCATCGAGATTGGTGATGGCGGTGGCATGGCGAGTCGGCTTGAAGTCGAAGATGTCGTCGACCCGGGGGGGGGGAGGGGAGAAGCTTGAAGATGTCAGCGCTCTGGGAAGAAGACAGACCCGTGATCTGCTTGTCTATCAACTGCGAAGCCGTACTAATTGTGAGTCGCTGCTAGAGTTGTATGCTGGAAATGGCTTGTGGCAACTCAATGTTGCTGCCAGCTGATTAGCAAGGGGGAGGAGGGAGATGGTGGTTCCAATGGCATGGAGAGGGATGAAGTTGGTATGAGTCACAATGGTTCGGCAAGGTGCCAGCGGCACTTGTTTTCCGACTACCAAATAGGGAGAAACTCCCAGTGACGTGAGCAAAGGTGGCAACTTTCTCATCCTTAGGTTGGATGAAGGTTGACGACGACAAGTGAGGGCAGACAACAAGACAGTAGAAGCAAGGCGTGACTGGTAGTGGCGAGGCCGGCGGCGCTCCACGAAACAAAGTAAGGGAGGAGGCGATGACACAGGGAAGGTGAAGAGTCAAGAAGAAAATAAGGCAATGACAGTTTCATAATTAAAACTCGACTCGCTCTCGACTCGAGTTAATAATTATAAAATAAATCCCAAAAAGACTAAATAAAATATAATAAAATCTAATAATATGTGATGCACTTAATAATCGTGTAATAGCATGTTTAAACTCTACCAACCCACATAAAATACTAGCTAATGCGTCGTAACGCGATAAATAATGGTTTTAAAAGATTAGTTCTTTTTCGTGTAATCTTAAAAAGATTACTTCTTTTCAATGCAATTTTAAAAATTTGTTCTTCATAAACCTTTTGGACATTCTTGGCATAAATTTTTAAAAAAATAATTTATATATGTATTTTTATCCTGGTAATGAAATGTAAATCTTTTGGCTATCTTATCTATATTTTTTGTGGTCTGTCTCTTATATAAGCCATAGAATGCATAATTTATTAACCTTACAATTTTAGTTAATTAAGTGAGAATAAACAATTAAATTGTTGTGGCAGAGATTTTTTACAAGTAGGTTAAAACTAATTTTGCGATATGCTATTTATAAAAAAAAACTAATTTTCTCAATTTTTTTAAAAAAGTTATTTTGTAATATTGACTCTAAGTTAATTTTTTATTACGAAATTATTATATATATATATATATTTAAATTTATTTCTTAACATTGACTCGAATCGGGAGCGAGTTATGTTTTTATTATAAAATTATTATATATATATATATATATTTATATTTATTTCATAATATTAACTCGAATCGAGAACAAGTCAATTTTTTATTAAACAGAGGGGGGCAAGGGGGGGGGGGGGGCTTGGTCAGGAGGGGAAGAAATAGGGGAGATGGTCAAGGGTAGTTTCGTAATAAAAAGTTAATTTGGTCCCGACTCTAGTCAATATTATGAAATACATCCCCCAAAAAATAAAAAATAGAGTAGAAAACCATAAAATAAAATAATCGAATTCTAATTCGAATAACATGCTCTAAACCTAATAACCCACCCAAAACTAATAATTAAGGCGTCCTAACGCGGTAAAACGTGTAAAATTAATTTTGCAATCTATTATATATTTTAAAAAAAATTTAATTGACATACTTTCACATATTCTAATAATTCATTTTTTCTGCGACACAATCATCATGGAAAGGCATTATTTTCCAAAATGTATTTCTTAAAAAGAGTTTTTCCCCCAACTAACACATAAATTTCTAAAACTAATTGATTAATTCGGGGATTGGCTGGATTGTTTATATCTTTTGTTATTCACAGTAACACTGCCGCTTCGGATTCTGATGAGACGGACTGTTACAATAGATAGATGCACATAAAAGTAGATGCCCAAGGAAATACAGAATGAAAGATAATTTCCATTTGCCGCTTGAGCAGGCCGGGGCCTCTATCCTATCAAAAATAAATAAATATATCCAATTGGCGACCTATTTCCTGCCTCGGATCATACTAGTGCTATCTGAACTGGAAACACGAAAGAAAGAAGCCAGCACAGAAATCCCCATTATTATGACAATAATTGTTCAATATAGGAATTAAAAGAGTGCCACATTCCTCCTGTAAGAGTTGACAGTCATTTACTAGTTAACTTCAAACTATGAGACCATCGTATGTATAGCCAAAATCCGGGTAAATTAATTAAGAGTGGTTAAGATAGAAAACAAGCTTCAGTTAGGTACGCATAGCATAAACTTCCGTCTTCTCTGAATACTTTATAGCAAGCATGAGCTAGTGGGTAATGGAAAAATGAGAAAGGTTCTCTTCGCTTTCGTTTTTTTGTCTTTTATCAGACTCTCTGAACCTCAGAGCCTCAAACCCTCTCCTTTATAAGAAGAAAGAAATAATGAGATGATGATCATCATAGAAGTGTGATATTATTTACGGCTCTTTGTGGTTTATTGACAGGGATATGAGAAATTTGTATCTGCATTTGGCCCTCCTTCTTTCACTCTCTCTTTCAAGTGCATACCATGAGAGTGGGGGGAGCAAATTGGGCTTGCCCTGCAACATGTCCATTGCAGAATGCCACAAAGAGGATGATGAGTTGCTGATGTATTCCGAAACGGCCAGACGAATTCTGAAGCAAACGCAGGAGTACATAGATTATCGCACGCTCCTACCAAACAAACCTGCGGTTGGTGGTGGAAGTGGTAATTCTGGTAAGCCTTACTCGAGAGGGTGCAAAAAGATCTATGATTGCAAGGGGGTGAATTCCCCCTAGCTACATTTTGCCCCTAACTCTGGCCTGCTTCTAAAGAAGCAAAGAGCTTTCCCCCGCACTACAAGTTCACACTCTGTGTTTTAGTTTCCTTTTGTTCCCATCTTTCTTGTTTACCATCATCACGTCAGGCATCAATCAACATTGACGTGATCTTGGCTAATGGCTTTTCAACGTACAAGTGTTTTCTGCTCCAGTTCGTTTGTTAGTTTAGACGGATGATGTTTTGCCATGAGACGACATATTACTGACTCCTAATTTCACTGGGAGTGCAGGCTTTCTCGAATTAAATACATGCCTTTCAATGCGCAAAGCCCAGACAGAGTAGAAAACACCGATAAATATTGCACATCACGTTCATTTTTTTCCCTTTTTTCATTTGGTGATGGGTATCATTTTCCAAATTTCATACCACCAATTCAGCCAAGATGAGCAGGCCCATAAATAGGATTTACATGATTGGTAGAGAACAAAGATTTTAGAAAGTCTCTAATCTCTAAAATCAAAAGTTTTCATCAGCTATTCAAAGGAAAATTCTTGATTTGGGCCCTTCTAACTTCTAACGAATAAAAATGTATCAATAATTCACTTGACATGTTACCAAATTTCAAGCCAACAACATATAATTATAAGTTCACTGTAGCCAAGGGTACAATACAAAATAATTACCTTAAAAAAACCTCCCTTCCAAAACCTACATAAATATATTCCAAGAAAAGGATTGTAACATGTAATCATTGCCTTGCTGCTTATGTGTGAAATTAGGACAAATCAGATAAAAATATGAGGAATAAGCACACGATAGAGCAAATGTAACCTTTAAAAGCAACCGAACACCTTCCAAGACTTTGATTGAGGGCTCTGCGCCTCTGTGCCTCTTCAGCCAAGTCTTAGGCCTATGCGCCTCTTCAACCCAACATTTTTGGAATCTACGAAATCAATTATCTATTTAAAAAAGGAAACACTTCTGATACGGCCTCGAACGAGTATTGAGCATATATGCTCGAAATTGACTCGAACATTTCTGATATTGTTCAAGCTCGACTCAAGCCCAAATATACTTAAATTGTTAAATTTTAAAGAGCTCAAAATTAACTCGTTTGTGAGTTCAAAACCAACTCATTTGAGAGCTCGAAACTAGCTCATTTGAGAGCTCGAAACAAGCTTTTTAAGAGCAGGAAAGAAGCTTGTTTAGGAGCTCGAAACCAACTCAATCATAAGTTCGTAACCAGCTCGATCACTAAAATTTTAGGAGCAAATAGAGGGTGGTCGAAACATTATCAAACCACATAATAAAAACAAAAAAACTCCTAGTACACTTGAAAAATATAGAAAGCCAGCGCGAACAGTAAAAGATTCACTAGCCTATTGAAGAAAAAGAGCTATCCATGCAACATAAAATGGTAGTTGCAAACACATTGCTCACACTGGCTCAAGCCACATAAAGGGTAACCAATGTCGAGCTCAATTCCCCTGAACAGAAGAAATCTTTATCTACTAAAATATTCATACCGGAATGTATTAGAGGAAGGGAGAGAGGGAGAAGAGAAATAAGAAGAGGACTGATAAAAAAACTCGACTAGGGAATTATAACTAGTGAAAATGATTTTCATGTCATGGTAAACAATATCAACTAGTAGGTTAATAGACAGTCCAATAGTTGTGCAACATATCATGTAAAAGGTAGCGTTCTTTGTTTGAGAACCCATTACAGATGAGAGAAAAAAGGGCGCCGACCAAATGTTTGACCAAAAAATAAAAGAGTTTTCAAATGGTGAATAACATTATATAAGGGAAATAGTAGAAACTAGACTAACAGAATAATGATATGGAACATCATAAATACAAGTGAAAATGTTTTATCTAATAAGAAACAAAATTAGTTACTAACATCTTCCAGAATGAATCCTTAAAATATCTTCAATAGGGAAATTTTCATAAATTCCTTAAAACGCGAGGCTCCACCGCACCATAGTGTTGCACGAGACAAATAAGATTAATCAAATGATTGTAAAAACATCAGATGAAGAAAGTAGGGGATAGTATTTCATTATATTTAGAGATTACCAATCGTAACCATCCTTCACAATCCCAATCATAAACATCCTTCACGATTCAATGCAGGATCAACAAACATGTAAGCCTCATTTCTTTTTCTACTTATGAAAATGTGAATGTAGACTACCACTGCCGTTTTTCTTGTTGGGAACTTAGAATTAGTGAATATATGTAAAAACATCATATGTAAAAAGTAACAGAAATTTATTCAACAAATTCAAAGAATTGTAATCATAACTATCCATGCCCAATTAAGCTTGCCAAAAAAAAATGGAAAAAAAATAAAAAAGAGAGACATTTTTTCAACCACCAACATCGACTTCTCTGATAAAAAAAATCAGAACAAACATAGCAAATCAAGGAGGAAATCAGATTCAATTTAGACATGGCCTACCCGAATGTCGGGGACATTGGGAACGGCGGAGTCAGCGGAGGTCAAGGCGCAAGCACTGCCGGCTGAGGTGCCTTCGAGATCAGTGAAGGCAGTGGCATGGCGAGTCAACTTCAAGTCGAAGATGTTGTCGGCCTTCCCGTCGACCCGGGAGTGGGAGAGAAGCTCGAAGATGTCGGTGCTCTGGGTAGAAGACAGACCCGTGATCTGCTTGTCCATCAACTGCGAAGCCATACTCATTGTGAGTCGTTGCCAGAGTTGTATGCTGGAAACCGACTGTTGCCGCTGGCCGAACAGCAAGGGGGAGGAGGGAGATGGTGGTTCCAATGGCACAAAGAGGGATGAGGTTGGTGTGCATCACAATGGTTCGGAAAGGTGCCGGCGGCACATATTTTCCGACAACCGAACAGGGAGAAACTCCCGGTGAGGTGAACAAAGGTGACAACTTTCTTGTCCCTGAGCGGCGCCTTAGGTTGGATGAAGCTTGACGACAACGAGGGAGGGCCGACAGCAAGACAACGGAAGCAAGGCGTGACCGGCGGTGGTGAGGACAGTGGCACTCCACGAAACAGAGTAAGGGTGGAGGTGATGATACGGGGAAGGTGAAGAGTTAAGGGTGGAGGTGATGATGCGGGGAAGGTGAAGAGTCCGGAAGAAAATAAGGCGAGGAAGTTTCGTAATTAAAACTTTACTTTCTCTTGACTCGTGCCAATAATTATAAAATAGATCTAAAAAATACTATATAAAATATAATAAAATCCAATAAAATGTGATACACTTAGTAATCGTCTAATAGCATGTTTAAACTCTACCAACCCACCTAAAATACTAGCTAATGCGTCCTAACACGATAAATGATGATTTTAAAAGCTTAATTCTTTTCTGTGTAATTTTAAAAAGAGTAATTCTTTTCCATGCAATTTTAAAAATTTGTTCCTCTTAAATCTTTTGGACATTCTTGGCATAGAATTTTTTAAAAAAATTTTTTATAAGTATTTTTATCCCGGTAATGAAATGTAAATCTTTTGGCTATCTTATCAATATTTTTGGTGGTCCGTCTCTTATATAAGCCATAGCATGCATAATTTATTAACCTTACAATTTTAGTTAATTAAGTGAGAATAAACAATTAAATTGTTGTGGCAGAGATTTTCTGCAAGTAGCAACAGACTGTTAATTAAAATAAGTTTTTGTTCTTTTATTATAATAAATTTATTTTTTAGAATTTATATTAATAGTCAATAATAAGATTTTCTTACGATTTTAAATGTGTTTTGAGTAGGTAGGTGATATTATATATATTATTATATTATATTATCGAGTCGAGCTTTGAGTTGAGTTCGAGTTATAACCGAGTCAAGTTAAGTCGAGTCGAACACTGCGTTACTCAAGCTTGGCTTGTAGGATTCGAGTTCGAGTTGAGTTTAAACTCAAGCATTTAAATGTTGAGTTTCGAGTCGAGCCGGATGTTAAATTCTCACAAGCCAGCTCACTCAATTAGTAGCTCTACTCATGCTCTTGTCCAACCAAATTAAACTAACTAAGGGACATTTTTTTGTACCTACTAAATAAGCAAACAATGTATTTTATATATATATATATATATAATCATTCGCCACCAAAATTTTAGTTTTTTTCCTCTATATATTTATATGTGTGTGTGTGTATGTATGTGTATATATGTATATATGTATATATATATATGCGCGCTGCAATGCACTACCTTTGTGGGCCACTGGATCAGATCCAACGGCTCACAGCAGCCCAACCTGAATCAACATTGTGAAAGCCAGGAAAAGAGAAGGGACGAAGCCCACAACAATAATTTGAATTTCCTTGACAAGTTTTCAAGTTCAATCACTTGGAGAGAAATCAGTTTTTCACAAGTAAATCCTCAAGTCTCCATCAATGAACACCCTAGGAGGAAACCTAAACTCTACAATTATATCTTCCACAAAAACTTAAGTACATGTATGTGGGGTCTTAATTATAGATAAATAATGTAAGACTTCTACCCTTATAAGGATATGTACTAATACATCCTATTTAATTAGGATATTTTCTTAGTTTATCTTAATAAAAGAAAAACATGAATTTGAGTTGTCCCCATATTGGGCGTATTCTAAAACTAAGTCAAACGAGGTGACCTCTCTATTAGTGCTCCCACATTCACCCATTTATCTCTTCTTCCAAACAAAATTTGCCGGTTGACCGAAAAACCTATACAAAAGAATTTGGTGATGCCCAAAGCAACTTAATGTTTATTTTTATGCCAAAATAAGAAACAATTTTAAACGATGATGAAAAGGTAGGCAATTGTGTGTGAGGTATAGCATCGCACAAGGATAGCATTAATCACATAAGACCATAATTCAAGGCTCAAGCAAGAATATAAAAAGTATCAAACTCTCCAGATGCAACAATAGTCTGAAAAAAATAAAAATAAAAACTCTCGTAATATCCATTCATCAGCTCTCTCGAGAACAATAACAAGATAATAGAATATGTTCCAATCTGTATTGCTTGGAATAATAGCTTCAAAAGTGCTAGTTTAAGCTTATAGGTTTGTTTCAAGATTTTCTTATACTAGCGTTGAGCGGAAAACAAGAGGATAGGAGGGGATACCGGGTCTAGGAGCGTTAACACCTTCAGGCCTAATAGGCGGACTTTGAAAGTGCTAGTTTAAGCTTATGAGTTTGTTTCAAGATTTCTTAGACAAGCATTTATTGAAGGAAAAAAGAGGATACGAGGTGTACCAGGTACAGAAGCGTTACCAAGAGGATACGAGGATACGAGGTGTACCAGGCCTAATAGACGGGCCACCATTTTCAGCTAGAATAGCCGGTCCAGGTTGTGTAGGTGCTGCTGCCCTATGCATGCCACGTGTAATCCTTCTGATAGGAGGTGTAAGAAAACCTATCTGCTATATGAGCAATCCACAATTCTATCAAGTCAATGTAAAGGAAAGCCTAGATCGGTTGAACTTACAGATAAACAAGGGCCGCAAGAAAAAGGAGGAGAACAAGCCTTTGTCTTGATCCATCTTGATTGATGATAAAGATTACAAGGGCCGCAAGAAAAAGGAGCACAAGGCTTTGTCTTGATCTATCTTGATTGAAGAAAAAGAATATAGCTTCCAGTTTTATTAATAAAAGCAAGTCCAGTTGAAAAACAAACTTAAATCTTCTTACTGTCTTAGTGGTTCTGGGGCGTTGTTGTTGTCCTTCACGACCATACTCCCCAGAAGTTGTGGAACACTAAGCCTACTAATTAAGCACAAGGAGAACCATTAAAACTTCAGGTGTTGAATATTGGGGAATACTTAATTCCACCTGTTAGTAGTGTAACAAGATCATTGCCATGAGATGTTAAAACAAATGCAATACAATAAGGCACATAATTTTTAATATGGAAACCTTCCTCGACATGAGGAAAAGAAAATTATGAGATTATCAGCCTAACCTTACCAATCCACTGTGATTATAAAAGTACAATCACATAATGATTATAGAGAGAATAAAAAACTCTCACAAAGATATAGATAAGCAACACCACAAAATGGTAAATAATATTGAGAAAAACCTATAGAACTTGTAGAAGATAGAGGTAAACGATCAATTTGAAAAATAATTGATAATTCAAAATAGAACCCAATTAGAAAACCTCCATATTAAAAACACTAGTCTTCTCCCAAAACTTCCTTAGGCTGCACTAGAAACCAATTCTCAAACTTGTAGATCTGAATGCTTAAACCACCATATATAGACATGTATATATAGGTAATGTTGATAGAATCTCCAATACACCAAGTTGGATTCTCCAACTTCCAATGCATTCAACCTAATTTTCCAAAGCTTAAACTTTTACTTCCCAAAACTTGGACCTTTACTTTCAAAAACTTGGACTACTATTTACTATGTATGAGGGTGGGATTTCCAATAATCTTCCCCTTCCCAACCTCATGAGAAGTGACTAAGTGGTATAGAAAACTCATTCCATACATGCACTGTCCTACAAAAAAATTGTTTATTCCTAGGAGTAGATTTAGTCATTATATCTGATATATTTTACTTAGTATGAATCACGGATAACTTTCAACAATTTATTTTCTAGCACATCTCTAATCCAATGGTAGTAAGCATCAATATGTGCGCTTCTTGAATGAAGGCTGAAATTTTTGCTTAAGTAAATTGTACTATGACTATCACAATGCACAACATATTCTTCTTGTTTCGCACCAATATTATTCAAAAATATCTTTATCCAAAGCATCTCCTTACAAGCTTCAGTTGTGGCAATGAATTCTACTTCAGTTGTTGTTATTATAACACACTTTTGTAACCTTAACTGCCAAGATAGCCCCACATGTAAAAGTAACAACAAAACCAGAGGTAGATTTCCTATACTAAGGGTCAACCTATGCTGCATCAATGTAACCTTCCAACATTGTTTGCCATTTCTGAAATATAAACACACTTTAAAGTTCCTCTCAAATGCCTTAATGTCCATTTCACCACTTGTTAGTGCTCCAATGACATCTGCTGTATCAGGTCTTGTGCAGACCATAATATACATAAGACTCCCAACTACTTTTTCATTTTTAAACTCTCTACTTCACTTACATCATTTTTTATTAACTTGAATTGACATCCAAGTGAGACAGCAACAAGCATTGCATTTTTCATTTTGAACTTATTAAGTACTTTTTAATATACTTCTCTTGTGATAGTTAGCCTTTTTATTTCTTTATCATGCCTTATAGACATGCCAATATATGTTTGGCTGGTCCCAAATCCTTCATGACAAAAGATTTGCTCAAACTCTTCTTCAAGTTTATAATCTTAGTTATGTCATGTTTAACAATCAACATGTTATAAACATAAAACAACAATATTATGAAGTCATCATCACCAAATTTCTTAATGAATACACAATGATCTGAAATATACTTTTTGTACCCATGAACTTCCATTAAAGAGTCAAATTGCTTCTATCATTGCCTTGGAGTTTGCTCGAGACTATACAAACTCTTCTTCAATTTGCAAAACATCTGTTTCTTCCCCTCAACTTCAAAACCTTTTGGTTGCTCCATATAGATAGTCTCATCAAGATCTCCATGTGGAAAAGCCGTCTTTACATCAAGTTATTCCACCTCCAAGTTCATGTTTGCAACCACTCCTAAAACAACACTGATTGAAAACATTTTAACCACCGGTGAAAAATTTTCATTGAAATCTATACCTTTATTTTGTCTTTTCACAACTAGTCTTGCCTTGTACCTAGGCTGTGAACTACTTTCTTTATATTTGACCCGAAAGACTCATTTATTCTTCAAAGCTTTCTTTCTCTTTGGAAGATCAACGAACTTATAAGTTCGATTATCATACGAAGACTCCATTTTTTCTTTCATACCCTTCCTCCACTTGTCCTTCTTGTGATTTACAACTTCACTAAAATTTTTTGGCTCTCCAATTTCAATGATGGACAAATATTCTAAAGATAAATATTTTGTAGATGGAACTAAGATTCTACTTGACTTCCTTGGTTGAGGTGACTCTCCTTGATTAGAAATCTTTATTTTCTATTCATCATCATCAACAATGTTTTCATTGATAATATTTTTATTTGTTACATCATTTTTTTCATCATTATTACTAGTTATAGGAATAGGAACAACATTTTTTATTCCTCTTCATCTTGAATCACATCCTTAGCTTGATTTGATGTTGATGATGCTTCAATTTTTCATACTTCTTCTGAGATTTGTTTTAAATAATTTCATCTTTTCAAAAATCCTCAATGATTTGATCTTCATGATAAATCACATCTCTGTTTCAGATGACTTTCTTATTTTTCGGGTCCCAAAGTTTGTAGGCAAACTTATCATTTCTATAACCTATAAATGTGAACTCCATAGTTTTAGCATCAAGCCTGGACTTTTGCTCCTTGGGCGCATGTGCAAATGCCTTGCACCCAAACACTCTCAAATGAGTGTAGTTTACTTTTGTCCCACTCCACATTTTTCTTGATATGTCACGATCTAAGGTTTGTGTGGGAGACTTGTTAATCAAAACACAAGCAGTTAATAAAGCTTCACCCTAGAAGTACTTAGGCAACCTCGCTGAAGGCAACATGCATTTGATTCTCTTAGAAATTGTCTGCTTCATCTTCTCGGCCAATCTCATTAAGTTGAAAGGAATAGAAGAGCGTTTTCTCATGCGTAATCTCATGTTGGTTGCAATAGTCATCAAACACTTTTGAGCAATTCTCTCCACCATTATCACTTCTAATGCATTTCAATAACTTTCCAATTTCTCTTTCGGCCATTGCATAAAAGTTATAAAATGATCAAACACCTCGCTCTTGTTCTTTATGCCATAAACTCATACTTTCCTAGAAGCATCATTAATAAATGTGAGAAAATAAAGTGAACCACTTAAAGATTTTACATTCATTGGACCACACACATTAGTGTGCACCAACTCAAGTAATTCAGTCTTTATTGTACTTGAATTTGTAAATGAAATTCTATGTTATTTACCTATCAAGCAATGATCATAAGGGTTGATTGAAGTACCATTGATCTTGGGTAGAAGATTTTACTTCTTCAAAGCTTCTAGTCTTTTCTCACTCATGTGGCCTAAACAACGATACCATAAATCAATAGTAGAGTCATTTGAGAAAACAGTAACCTCCCATTGGACTAGATTAGCATTAGTCTTGTTGCAACATTTCTTCCCCTTAGTAGCAATAAATGAACTTTTAACTAGTTTGCACACACCATGAGTAGAGTGTGAACTAAAGCCTTTATCATCAAATACACCTGTGGACATCAAATTCATCTTTAAGTCATGAATATATCTTACATTTTTGAGCATCAATTTATAACCCATATTGGTTGCCACATGTACATCTCCTTTATCAATAATCTTGGACGTGTCGTTATTTTCCATCTTCACGACACCAAAATCACAAGCTTCATAGGTAGTGAAGAAACTCAGATTAGAAGTTGCATGAAATATTGCACCTGAATCAACCACCCAACTAATATCACAGTTAGTCATTAGACAATCATTCTCATAATAAAAAATGATTAACAAATCAGCTTCTATAACATTGACATTCTTATCATCTTCAACCTTATAAACATTTTCCCCGTTTAACTCCTTTTTAAGCTTCCAACAATCCTTCTTTATTATGTCGTCGAACTTGTTACAATAATAGCATTTCAAGCCCTTTTTAGACTTGGATCTATTTTTTACTCTTGTCTCTTTTGAATGACTCCCTTATCTTAGATTTACCTTTTGAAGTTCTTTTTTCTGACAACAATGCTTGAGATCTAGAAGTAGCCATTTGACAGTGTCTTTTTACCTCTTCATTCAACAAGCTATTTGTGATCATGTGCATAGTTAGCTTCTTTGTCTCGTTCAAAGACACAATAAGTGTCTCTCAACTATCTAATAAGGAATTGAGCAAAATACATGCTTGACAATTATCATATAAAGTCATTTTTAATTGAGCAAGCTGAGTTAGAATACTTTTCACTTCATTTAAATGGCTACTCATATCAGTACCATCCACACACTTTAAATTCATAAGTTTCCTTACCAACAAGTTTTGATTACCAGAAGTGTTTCTTGAAGCTTTTTCCAAATAGCTTTAGAAGATAACATTATAAACACATGGTGATAGATATTTTCATCTACCCATTGTCTTATGCAAGTTATGGCTTTCCCCCAATCTTTGTCGTCCTTCCCTACTAGTTTGGCTCGTGTAATGAGCTCAAAGTAATCTTATAATCAATCATTTTGACTTTCCAATGTGCCAATTGCTAGCCCTTTTTAGAGTCAAAATCTTAATATCCTTTTCTTTGGCCATCTTGAAGACACCAACAATCATACAACCAAGAGCTCTAATACCACTTAAGGGCCCTTTAGGCCCTCAAAAGGGACTTGAAATAAGCATCACATGCTTCTCTTAATTCAAAAGTTCTTAAGGAATATGATTTTCCCATTAACTTATATACAAGTCATCAACCACCCCGATAATTGATGTGGGGATTAACCTAACGATTTTGTTAGGCCATTTGGGCCTCCATTTGAAATAAGCGTTACGAGCCTATCTTAATCTAGAATATTCCCATTAGCCTACAAGCAAGTTATGAGTTTCCCTCATAAATGGTGCGGGCTTAACTCATAATTCTCCACCTCAAATATACGGACGATATACCGCAATCAGGGGACTAGAGACTCAAATTTGAGTTTGCCGACTTATTATGAGGCAGACCGAAGGAACACCAAAACCCACTTGGCTCTGACCACCAAAGCCCACCTACTTTTGATATCACTTGTTGGGGAATGCTTTGACTTAATCTAAATTCTACCTGTTAGTGTGACAAGATAATTGCCACGTGATGTTAAACAAAAGCAACAAAATAAGATAGATAATTTCTAACATATAAACCTTCCTCAAAATAAAGAAAGGAAAATCACGAGACTACCGGCCTACCCCCAATAATCCACTATGATTATAAAAGAACAATCATAGAATGATTACATAGAGAATAAAAAACTATCACAAAGATATAAATTGGTAACACGATGAAATGATAAACAATATTGAGACAAATTTATAGAACTTGTAGAGGATAACAGGAAAAAGATCAAATGGAGAAATATTTGGCAATTCAAAATATAACCCAATTAGTAGACCTCCATATTAACAATACTAGCCTTCTCCCAAAACTCTCTTAGGCTTCATTAGAAGCTAACTCTCAACTGTTCATTTGAATGTTCAACCCACCGTGTAGAGACATGTATTTATAAGCAATATTAAGCCAATTTCCAATACACCAAGTTTGAATCTCCAAGTTTTAATGCATTCAACTTTTTTTTCTAAAACTTAGGACTTTCACTTCCCAAAATTTGGATCTTCATTTTCCAATACATGGACCACCATTTACCAAGTATGAGGGAGAGATTTTCAACATTGAATCCACTAGCAAAAACAATATATGGACGAAGATCACTCTCCATTAATGAAGCGAAAGAAAACAGTCTTTCAGTTTCACAACCTTTGAGCAGGAAGCCAAGGAGGACTAACAATCTCAATAGATCACAAGTGCAGGTGATGCCAAATCAAGCAAGTAGTAGACATCACATAAAAATAAGAGAATTATACGCTCGGATTCTACATGCAAGAGGTATAAGGGTAGTGTTGGCAGGAGCTCCAGCCACCGAACCCATAAACGGCATCATGGAAACGGCTTAGCTGCCTGGGCCGTTGTTTGTTGGCGGTTGATCTCAAGAAGGCACGGAACTGGCCATAATTGGAACCTCTGCTGAACCGCGCATGGCAGCAGGGAAGCCGGAAAGTGTGGACCCCTGATTTAAGAAACATGACATCCAAAAGCTCAGTAAACATATTCATGCCAAGTAAACATAAAGTACGAAGTTTTTGTTCTGCGCTTTTTTCTCAACCCAAATATGCATTGTTGATAAAACATGAAAAATAGTCCAATCGTCTAATACATTTATTTTATTTTTTACTATAGATGAAAGGGGGGGGGTTGTACATGCCCCTTATTGTTTGTATTTTTTAACCTTTCAAAATTCAAAGTTAAGTATAGCATTAGAAATTCAACTCATTAATGATTAGAGTATACAATATTTGATCGGATATATAACTAAATGTAGAAATTATATATCCAAAGTAAGAAATGAACTAAATAAATGTAAAGGCTATTATTTTGCTAATAAAACTAAAACTGAAAATTGGGAACAATAAGAACCACATAACCATGCAAATGCTTTTTATTTGCAGTTAAAGGATGTCATAATGGACAACATCACGAAAATAATAGTAGTAATAGTAATAATAATAATAATAATAATAATAATTATTATTATTATTATTATTATTATTATTATTAGAATTGTGAGTGGAATAAGAATCAAACCATGAAAATATGAACTAGACAGGGGCTTCCGACGTGGGGATGGTGATTTGGGAGGCGAGGGTGGATGCTCGGACTAAGAGAAATTGCAATTTTTGGACTAGATAGAAAATTAATGGCCTGTTCATCTAAGAGGCATTAATGACTATGATTTTTTAATAAATAAATAAACAAATAGAGTTAACCTTATTTATTTATTTTACTATGATCTGATGTCATGCAATTTTAATTTTAATTTCAACATAAATATCAACCATCATTATATCAATTAATTTTTTTAATAATAATAATAATAAGTCATGTTTGGAATCTGGATGAAAAGTAAGAAATTTAATTAATAAAAAAATTTCTCAAAAATTGGAATTTATTTCTAACAAAGATTGCACATGAGTAACAACTTGCCTAACTGATTCATGCATTGTACCTAAAAAATAATTTGCATAATTTTTCAAAATTGGAAAATATCATAATTATATATATTTCAAGTTTTTCTTTCAAAAATAGTCAAATTTTCAAAATTACTTCAGGTATATCCATTTTTGAAACTTTCGTATCAATTGTGACCAAATTTCATTACTTTTCATTTAATAACAAAAAGACCATAAAATCTCATTTTTATTAAAAATAAAATAGATAGTGAACAAAATGTCTAATTTTTACTAACTTCATAAATAAAAATAAAAAGATTGGCTAATAGAATAGACTTTAAAAGTATGTTATTTATGTGCTAAAAAAATTTAATTTTTTTTAAATTTTGAACCATCAAAATTCAAAAATAAGATAAAATAAAATATATAATTTTTCGGTGTTTGAAATTCGGAATTGAAATAATCATATTTTATTAGAAATTAAAATTTTTTTGTATTTAATATATTTTTAATGTGAATAATTTTTTTATAAAAAAAATTAAATATCATTCATCATAGAATATAAGAAAATATATTTAAAAATTAAAGTCAAAGTAAGGATAATTATGTGAATAAAATAAATTTATAAGTCAAATATGGTTAAAATATATGAATTGGTTATATATGAAATAAAAATTAGAGATCTAGGTATATCTTATACAAATTTAAACTTTTAGAATTTTGTGGTAAAATGTAGTTATTTATGATATTTTTAAAAAAAACGCTCAAAACAGGGATTTCATATAATTGAAAATATATATTTTGCAAAAGTTATTATTTTCAAGTGATTCAAATAAAAATTTGTGTGCTTATATAAAACAATATATTTTTGCATTTGTTTGATTTTGTTATTTATGAGACAAATAAGGGCAGCCGGCAGCTGTGAAAAGATGAAAATGAAAGAGGCGTTGGAAAGAGATTGCATTTTTTGTTTTAAAAATGAACTGATTGCATTTGCTGTGATATATCGTATAAAAGAAAACAAGCTCACAACACAACCAATGAAAAAAAAATGCTCTTACATATTTTTTCTCTTCGGTGGAAGACATATTTCTTACTTGGGTTTGCAGAAGAATACCTGATATACTAATCCCCTTATATTAAGTGTTGATTGTTATTTATTTTTTTATAGGGTCCACTCATACTTAATTAATTTAATATTTTTGTTATTAAAAATTATTATTAAGAAAAGTTAGAATTCTAAAAAAGGTGATAAAATTTAGCGATATATTTATAATTATATTTATGGAATTAAAGTTAACTTAGTTTGGGATTACTATTTATTTGTTTATTAATAATTATTTTTAAGAAAAATTTAGAAAATGATTTTATGCGAATTAAAAATCTTAGAACATTGATAAATTTTATTTAAATATTAAAAGTTTACTTTAATTAAAATGTTTACTTATAGTATCTACTCAATTAAGATTATATAAAATTTAAAATACTTTTAATATTTGCATATAATTAGTATATCATAAAATATATTTTTTTATTAAAGGTAAATGAATAATTAATATTGATATTTAAAAATATTAATTAAGAATATTTTTTAGAATTAACTTGATATAATATATAATATTATTAATAAGTTTGAAATAGCATGGGCATGGGGTCTATGGTTAGTAATATAATAATTAATGAAAGGTTCAACCCTTATGTTTTATTTTATTTTAATTTTTAGGAAGGAAGGAGGTCCATGACCATGTCCTATGGTATGAGTGTGCGTGTCCCTCTCCTTATCTTCCCTTCCCTTCCCTTCCCTCCCCATCTATCTCCCTCCCTTCTCTCCCTCTCCCTTCTCTCCCTCTCCCTCTCCCTCTCTGGGGGAGCCAAGCCAGCGACTCCTACACGGCCGCCTACTCCTCCCCCTTGTTGTGGATTGTGGATTATTGTTATTTGTAGAAAGGAGGGGAGGGTCTGCACTCTTTGGGACTCTGGACGGACAGACTCCTCCTCCCTTGCGAGTTACGACCATTCCGTCATTCTCAATTCCCGCTGCTGCTGGTGCTGTCTCCCGCTGCTGCCGGTGGTAACTCCCACTTCTCAATTATTATTATTATTATTATTATTATTATTATCTTTTTAGTACCATCGTGACCTGAATGAATGATTTCAGAATCTCAATTAAAAGCTCTTTTTTCTTCAATTCCCTTCTCACATCTTTCCTTCATCTATCGCTAGCTTCCGCTCATTTTTATTCCCACATTGATTGATCCATTCAAAACAGAAAAAATACCGAAATTTCATTCCCAAATTGATGGATACGCTGCATCATCCTTCTCTCCCGCCTTCCCCATCTCGAAATTAAGGTCTCCTTAACTCCTCCTGCCCATGGCTTCCCTACCTTCCTTGGCCATGTTAGGGACTACCACCTGTTTTGAAAGCACCCCCGCTTCGTTCGACCCACTTCATTATTATTGAAGAAAGGTTCTTCTTCTTCTTCTTCTCTCAACTTCATCATCTCTAGCAATAGCAGCAGAAGGGGAAGACGACCGGGCGGCCAAGACCAATATTGTTGGGTGTGTAGGTGTAGTACAACAATAGTCACCACACCTGATTTAGTAGCTGAGTTGGGAAATTCTTTATCTTCTGAGCCTGCACTTCACGCCACTGCCACTGATGATGATTCCGACCTTGTCCTCAAGCCAGCACCCAAGCCTGTTCTGACGCCCTCCCCAAGGGCTGCACCTCTCCTACCTGTGAATTCTCCAAACCTTCCTTCCTGGCACCCATCATCCAAATCTACTCAACACCCCTCTCGGCTGGAATCTGAACAGCAAGAAGAAAAGGACAAAGTAATCCAATCTCTAGGAGAGGTATTAGACAAGGCAGAGAAATTAGAGACTGCAGCACCCTGGAAGAGGGATAGAAAGGACGTCAGGGTTGATAACAGATCAGCCTCAGCTGCAAACTCTAGCGCCAGAAATGCCAGAGCTGCAAACATGAATTCAAATAGAAATTCCAAGACTCTAAAAAGTGTTTGGAGGAAAGGGAATCCTGTTGCCAGTGTCGAAAAAGTCTTAAAGGATCCTCCTAAACTTGACAACGAAAACCCTACTTCTGGTATTGAAGGGGGAAGCCCCAAATCCAAGCTCGGATCCCTTTCAAACCACAACCAAGACTGCAAGAAAAGCCCGCAGTGGTTTCTCAACCTGCATTGAAAAAGCCTGTCATCTTGAAGGACGTGGGTGCCAGTCCAAGAACTTCTGCTGACCCTGAAACATTAAAGCCAAAGAGCGGAAACCAATTCTTATCGATAAATTTGCACCGAAGAAGCCTGCCGTGGATCCTCTTATAGAGCAGGTGGTTTTACCTCCTCCTAAACCTGCCAAGAGCTCAGGTCCATCCAAGGCTAAAGACGAGCGAAGGAAAAAATCAGGGGCACTAGGAGCTCTAAGAAGACGAATACTTGATGACTCTGCAGTTGCTGATGATGAAGCTTCTGAGCTGAATGTTCCTATTCCCGGGGCAGACGCAAGAAAGGGCAGAAAATGGAGTAAGGCAAGCCGCAAGGCAGCAAGGCTTGAAGCTGCTAAGGCCGCTGCTCCTGTCAAAGTGGAGATTCTTGAGGTAGGGGAAGAGGGAATGTTGATAGACGATTTGGCTTACAACTTGGCAGTTAGTGAAGCACAAATTTTTGAGTACCTTTATTCCAAGGGAATAAAGCCTGATTCAGTTTACAGTATGGACAAAAATCTGGTTAAGATGATATGTAAGGAGTTTGAAGTTGAGGTTATTGAAGGTAGCACAATCAAAGTAGAAGACATGGCCAAAAAGAAGGAAATTTTGGACGAGGAAGACTTGGACATGTTGGAAGATCGGCCACCCATTCTTACAATTATGGGCCACGTAGATCATGGAAAGGTATTTATTAGGACAAGGAAGATATGAATCACAATTTTAGTGAGCTGCAATTAGGACAGTGGACTAATTTAAATAAATTTACCTAACTCTTGTTATTTCTTTTGTCTCCAGACCACACTCTTGGATTACATTCGCAAGAGCAGGGTATGACCTTCTCTCAGACTTTGCAATTTTATTCTTCATTTGCATACGACACTTCATTGTGAAACTGTTATAGCAATTTTGAATCCATCAAATTGTGGCAAACATCCTCGTATTTCTAATGCCAGAGTTGTTGTAGGTGGCTGCATCGGAGGTGGGCGGAATTACTCAAGGTATTGGAGCATATAAAGTTCTTGTTCCTGTTGATGGCAGGCAACTTCCATGCTTTTCCTTGACACGCCTGGTCATGAGGTAATAAACCCTGCATAATTTGTCTTACGTTAATATGGGCTTCTTCTTTACTTGTACTTCAGTGTGGCATCTCCTCTTGGATGATTTCAACTTTAGCACTATATGATCTTTAACACAACTAGTAAATGCAAAAATATGTGGACTCCTTTTAATGAGGTCAGCCGTTTAGGTGGTCATAAACTATTTAATCTAAAAGAAATATTGCTTCGTTGTGGACTTGGTACACTGAATAACTTCATTATAATTTATGCATCATCGATGTACTGATCCTTTCTCCATCATTTTCATATGAGGGCAAAATTGAATCTTACAATAGCCATTTACAGGCATTTGGTGCTATGAGAGCTCGAGGAGCAAGGGTGACTGATATTGCGATCATTGTTGTGGCTGCGGATGATGGCGTCCGCCCTCAGACAAATGAAGCCATTGCTCATGCTAAAGCTGCCGGCGTGCCAATTGTTGTAGCTATCAATAAGGTCAGTATATTGCCTATGCTTTGGTTGTTGTGAACTGGGTGTTGGTTGTCTCTAACTTGCTAATTTCATTTTGGTTAGATTGATAAGGATGGAGCTAACCCTGAGAAAGTCATGCAAGAACTTTCCTCAGTTGGGCTAATGCCAGAGGATTGGGGTGGTGATGCCCCAATGGTTCAAGTAACCTTACTACCCTTTCTTCTGATGCAATGTACATTCTGTGTTCTGTTTTTAGAAACAAGTATTATGTGGGTTTATGTTAACCATAGATCAGTGCTCTCAAAGGGGAGAACGTGGATGACTTATTGGAAACTGTTATGCTTATTGCTGAGGTACAAGAGTGATTTTAGAACACAATTTCAAACCACTGTTTGATTATTGTCGTCTGTTTGATGTTATATTACCTATCTGACTTGTGAAGCTGCAAGAGTTGAAAGCCAATCCCCATAGAAATGCTAAAGGAACCGTAATTGAGGCAGGTCTACATAAGTCCAAAGGACCCGTGGCTACATTCATTGTTCAGAACGGGACCCTTAAAAAGGGGGATGTAGTAGTTTGTGGAGGAACTTTTGGAAAGGTGGGTTGAAATATTTACTTGCATTGTTTGGATAGGAGTCGGTTCAATTTTGTTCTTTTACTGTGGAAAACTATATGGTTTGCCTCACTTTTCTTCTGTGGTACTCACTCTTGTTAGGTGAGAGCCCTATTCAATGACAGAGGTGGTAATGTTGATAAGGCGGGGCCTTCCACAGCTGTGCAGGTTTTAGTGATTGTTGGATTGTAGCATTTCTTGTAATTTTTTCTTGTCTTCACTTCATCCCGATCAAGTTTGTGATTTTTTTTTCTAGGTTATCGGCTTAAGTAATGTTCCCATTGCTGGTGACGAATTTGAGGTAGTTGCCTCCATTGACATTGCCCGAGAGAAGGCAGAGGCCCGCGGTGCAGAACTAAGGGTGGAGCGAATCTCTGCAAAAGCAGGGGAAGGACAGGTTACCCTTTCTGCTATTGCGTCTACAGTTTCATCAGGGCATCAAACTGGATTGGATTTGCACCAGCTCAATGTAATTTTGAAGGTGGATTTCCAGGTATGTACAGATATTTTGGTAAAGGCTTAAACTAAGTACAATTCTCACAGATTTACCTGTATCCAGGGATCCATAGAGGCAATTCGACAAGCAATTCAAGTCCTCCCCCAGGATAATGTTAATTTAAAATTTTTGCTGCAAGCGCCTGGGGACGTAAGCAATAGTGACATTGATTTGGCTGTAGCAACAAAGGCTGTTATATTTGGATTCAACGTCAAAGTTCCAGGATCTGTCAAAAGTTATGCTGACAACAAGGGTGTCGAGATTAGGACGTATAGGGTTATCTATGATTTAATAGACGATTTGCGTAATGCTATGGAAGGACTACTGGAAACAGTTGAGGTACCACGCTCATTCAAGCTGGAAAATAATTGTTACTTCTTGATTTTATTTATTTATTTATTGTAAGTTTCATATTTTCCTTCAACAGCAACAAATACCTATAGGGGGTGCAGAAGTTCGTGCGACATTTAGCAGTGGCAGTGGACGTGTTGCTGGATGCATGGTCACAGAAGGCAAAGTTATGAAAGGCTGTGGTATCCGAATAACCCGGAATGGGAAAACTATATACAAGGGCACTCTTGATTCATTGAGACGAGTAAAGGAGATGGTCAAAGAGGTAGAGTTTCTTGCTTATATAAGCAACGCCCCGTTAATTCTTGAGAAAATGATGAGGGTGAAAGAATATGACTCACATTTAGAAACCTTTAGAAGACACTTGATAATAGCTAATCCATTCTATTTTTGGCCAACTAGTGCACTGATTAAGTGAAGTGCACATTGGAGTGATCTTACCTGGGTTATCTTGCAACTGTTTTGATAACAGGGTAAGATTGATTGACTGTTTAACTGGTTATCTCATTCAAGTGAATGTTTGTTCAGGTCGGTGCTGGGCTGGAATGTGGTGTTGCTGTGAATGATTACACGGACTGGGAGGTTGGTGATGTCGTTGAGGCGTTCAATACAGTAAAAAAACGGCGGACACTCGAAGAAGCTTCAGCTTCTGTAACAACAGCATTAGCCGAAGGTGGAGTTGAGCTATGATATTTGATGATGCATTAACATCGTTTAGTGAAGCAAGGCAATATTTTTCGGCTGGTACATAAATTCAATTACACAAGTTTTTGATGATATTCTACCCCAGGCAAATCGAGATTGGTAGTTGTCGGTGGTGGTGGTGGTGTACATAGCAAGGGTTATTATGCGTCCTCCTCCTAATGGACGCCCTACTTGTAGTTCTCAAAAAACATCGTCTCAAAATGTGATAGAAAAATGTCTGTCTGCAGGGAATTCCGCAAATGGCTCCAAGATTTGGTCTTTTGTATATATATTGAGGCTGCCCGCAAACAGCGGTTAGCAAGATCCATGTCGTGTTTTGAGTGTTTGTTCCATCTTGTTAGTGGGAGCAATACAGAAACTACAAAATAATTTTTTTCAGTTTTATTTAAGTAACTACTAACAAAATAAAATAAATATCAAAATTAAAAGAATTAATTTTAATTAAGTATCAAAATTCAAGATAAAGATGAGTGTGCTACTATCTTGGTTGGATGCGGGTAGAGACTTGGGTGGGTATTTGGGAGGGGGTGGGTATTGGATGTCGACTGGAACGACGGGAGGGGCAAGAGTGGATGACAGCTTAGATGTTGGGATATCACCGCTTATAAAAAGGGGAAGAGGAATGAGAGGTGGGTTGGAGGGAGGGAAGGTGAAAGAGAAAAATAATCATGGAAAGGAGGGACTGACGACTGTGATGACTCATCACCAGCGACAAAGGCAATGGGAAGGCAGTGACGGTGCTTGTGGTGGGGGTGGCGAAGAAAAGTCTTTAGCCATGTGTCATATCACAAATTATGTTTACACTCGTAAACCGAACCGATATGTAATGGGCCATGGTTAGGTCAGCTAATTCGAACCTACTTGTGTAAATTTAATCCCGACATCTTAAGATAAAGATATGCCATGCATTGATAAATACATAAAACCTTAATATAATATTACATAGATGGCATGCAAATCAATTTACATACCAACAACATTTACGGAAATTCAATAACAATTCTAAAAATAAAAAGGACAAAATCTCCCCTAAAAATGCAATTAGGGGCCACCCTGTCAAATCAACATATGCAAATATATATATCTATATATCAAACATCTTCATTCATATAAAATTTAATTTGTTGTAAACTCATTCTGAAGTTTGGGTCTTAACCCACTTGTGCAGTCTGTTCACATTTTACATCATATTATCATGTCTTGACATTTATTCAAATCATATCACCATGTCTTAGTATTTAATCAAATCATCCTTAATATAATAACATCGTAAACAAAATATTAACCACTCTATCGGTTGACATGTGTGTGCAAGCGACATCATTGCTCCTCCGTCCAGGCTGACACATCCAACTCATGATTATCACCTACATATAATATAATAACACATCGTTAACAAATGTTACTGGTCCAAAATATAACTATAACAAACTGGCTATGAGAGCAAACTCTCATATAAAAGAAAACACTTGTATATTTCTCGTGAACTCTCTCAAGGGCACCTATTGAGGAGCCACTCAGCTGCAAATGTAGTAGCATCTTGAATTGATTGCTTTACCGATGCCTCTTTCAGCATTTTTCTCATTTCATTTTCCTGGTGTATTGGGACTACATGTATATCCTAAGCCCTATCATTTCCTCTATAATTCTCCTATCCTTGAGCATGAAGGTCGAGTACTCTCAGGCAGTCACCTTTACTACCCTTTGAACCACAAGTCTGGACATACACTATATTTAACAGTTGCTGTAAACCTCTACGTTCTCTGGATGTGAGGAACTCAAACACGGAGTTGTTAGGATCCCTCAGGAATGGAATAGTCCACTCACTAATCTAGAGTCCGTTTTGACTATCATTGCTCATGGTATGTGCAAGTCGGTTTCTCCATCTCTCGTCTCACTGAAAACTCGATAAAATTATATATATATAGGCCTGGGAAGGGATTCATATAATAGGCCCGAAGGCACTGAAAACTCGATAAAATTATATATATAGGCATGGGAAAGGATTCATATAATAGGCCTAATGCAACTTGTGGTAGATCTTATTTTCGAAATCATTCTTGAGGGATCTCGTCCTCAAGGGTTATTAATCCGAAAAACTGTTTGGCTAAATGACCAGAGTTAAATGAGATCAGATAAAATGCCACTTAACTCGTCCAGCGGGCATTAAAACAAACATACAATAGAATAGAGCATAAAAACGGAGATGATTCCTAAATGGACCTGGTAGAAGATCCAAGCGTGTCCTCGCGCCTAGGCGACGAGTTCCTACTCCATACTTACACATTAAATCTAGAACCTAACACCTGCTAACTGAATGATGCATCAAACTGTTCATAATCAACACACTCACAATGCAAACAACATCCATCAACAATCAAATAATCATAAATGTGAAAATAATTCTAACTCATCCTATTCATACCAATTTTATTGTATTTTTCTAAGTTACGTTATACTCGATTAGCATGCTCAGATTCAATTTACCTCATTAGGTCACTTACCACTTTTTCCTCATTAATCAAATCATGTCACTTATCACTTCATTCATAGTCAGACATTAATCATGACAATTAATCAACCCTAGCATGTTCTGCTAACAATCATCAATTCTAAATCATTAACTCAGAGGTAATTATACCTCTCGTCGTTGACAATCGGCGACGGCTAGGGTTTCGTCGTGCATCTTAGAGCTCAAATTTGAGGCTTGTCAGCGTCCGAAGTTCGATCGGGTTTGACTAGATGAGCTCTATGGAAGATCCGGCAAATTCCAGCGAATCTAATTTTCTGGCGGCAGTCGCCGATGTCGTCTATTGGAGGAATAACAAGGGTATTGGCGACGACAACAGTCGTCGGGGGTGGAATCGGCGACACGAGCACAACGTGGGCGCGGGAGCATCGTGGAGGCTAGACGACAGCCGGGGCGCTCAGGGTGGCATGGCAACACCGCGGCAGGGCCTTGTGGTGACGATCGGTGGCAAGACGACATCGGCAATGGTGGCGGCGGCGACGAACACAAGGGGTGGTGGCTGCGGTGATCAGGGTTTGGGGAAAAAGAAAAAGGGTTGGGGGTGATGGGTAGCAACATCATAAATAAGTATTGACTCGACTCTGATTTGAGCCAAAAATAATAACTAGCTTGTGATAAATCTATAAAAATCCAAAAAAATAGGAGAAATTCCCATAAAATAAAACAAACCACAACATCATAATGACATGCTCTATAACTAACAACCCACCCAACTGCCTATAACGCGTCCTAACGCGGTAAACGGCGTAAAACTAATTATACGATCCACTACATATAAAAATATAAAAAATAACTGGCATACTCTTATATATTCTGATAACTCAGATAACTCAGATAACTCATTCTTTTCTGCTGTATTCATGATGTTATCATCATATATTTGGGTACACATGACCCTCATGGCTCATACACACAACCGACGCCGGCTTAATATACGTTTTCTGAAACATACTCTACTCAAACCGACGGCTGAACTAATCGGTTCACATAAACCTTGACTCGAATCGCAGGTTTTACATTATGTTTTTCTCATATGAGATTTGTTAGGAGAAAGATTCTTACCTTCACTAATC
This sequence comes from Piper betle, assembly GCA_033002965.1. Classification (NCBI taxonomy): domain Eukaryota; kingdom Viridiplantae; phylum Streptophyta; class Magnoliopsida; order Piperales; family Piperaceae; genus Piper; species Piper betle. The sequence continues at coordinate 62,765 of JAURVB010012909.1, read as the reverse complement.
CGTATAAATATATTAAATTATTTCTATAAAGTGAACCAAGTCCCTTGTAGAATATTTTTGATGGCATTTTAAGTATTGGCCACCCTTAAATATTTTCTTTCCCTCTCGTTCATAATATACATTATTCGTCCCTCTCATATATAATAAATAAAATTTGATCCCTCCGATGTGACAAACACATAGTTGGAAAAATTGGAATCGAAATCAGAATCGGTTTTCGAATGAATCATTGAATCGGATCGAATCAGACTAAATCGGTTTAGTTGAATCTGTCCAAATCGGTCATATATAATAATTTAATAACGCATAATGTAAATATATAAAAGTTAGTTATTGATATAATTTTGATATTATTGTGTGTATTATATTTTATGATATTTTTTCATATTTTTATGGATTTTTTTGAATTATTTGGAATTAGTTATTATTTTTTACTCGAGTCGGAGTCGAATCAACTTTTAATTACGAGAATGTCACCACTATATTTCTTTCCCCGTTTACTCCCTCGATGCACCCCTCTCCTTCACCCCCGGCGTCGCCGCATTCGACTGCCATGCCAGTGCCGCCGCCCCGCCCTACCGGGCCTCCCCCTGCCGACCCTGCCCCGCCCCTCCCCCTATGCCCCCTACCCCACCCCGCCACCCCCTTCCCCCATCGGCCCAAACCATCCTTGCACACCTCGCCACCACCGCCTCCCCCTACCGGCCCAGCCCTGTCCCCCGGTCCAGCCCTGTCCCCCCGGCCCCCACCCGCCCCTTGCACCCCTACCCCGCCCTGCCACCCCCTTCCCTGTTGGCCCCGGGGGCACCTTGCCATCGCCACCACCTCCAGTTACTATTCCACCGCACGTCCTCTCCCCTGTCCCCTGTCGCTCGGCTGCTCAACTCGGTTGAAATTGGCTCGACTCGGTTTTGACTCGGTTGAAATCGGCTTGACTCGGTTAAAATGGGCTTGATCGTTCCATGGTTGCATGAATCGGAATCGGAATCGGTTTTCCAGGGAGTCGGAATCGGAATCGGAATCGGTCTGAATCGGCCAAGAATCGGTTTAGTTGAATCGGTCCAAATTAATTTAATCGGTCATATATAATAATTTGACAATTTATAATATAAATATATTAAAATTGGGTATTGATGTTATTTTGATATTATTCTGTCTATTATAGTTTCTGATATTTTTAAATATTTTTTAAGATTTTTTTAAATTATTTAGAATTAATTATTATTTTTAACTCGAGTTAGACTCGAGTCAACTTTTAATTACGAAAATGCCACTCTTTACCCCCGCCGCCGCCGCCGGTCCGGTCGGCGGCGAGTCTCGCGGCGGCAATGTCGGAGGATGTCGGCAGCCCGGTCGGACGAACAGTCAGCGGCCCGCAGCCGGCGGCGAGGCGGCCCGGAGCGGTGGCGAGTTGGCGGCGAGTCGCGGCGATTCGTGCGTCACAGCCCGATTCGGTCCGGCCACACTTCGGCGGCGACGTTGCGAGGTCGGCGGCGACGTCGGTAGCCCGGTCGGCGGCGAGCCCGGAGTCGGGGAGCACGGCGGAGGGCGGAAACGGGGCGGCGGCGGGCGGACGGGCAGCGGCGGCGCGGGGGAGCGGGGTTGATTTTAGGTTTTTAAAATCAAAATTACCATTTTACCCATGCTTAAATAATTTAATAAAAATCATACCTAGGGTATTTTAGTAATTTCATTAAAAAACCGATTCCGATTTAAATCGGCCGATTCCGATTCCGAGTTAAATCGGTCGGAATCGGCCGAACTCGGCCGATTCCAAGGCCGATTCGGGGCCGACCGAGTCAGCCCCGAAATCGGATCGGCGCGATGCCAATCCGATTTAAATCGGCCGATTCCGCACGGAATCGGCCGATTCCTGCAACAGAGGATCGTTCAAATCAACGATTTACCCGCCTTTCCGGGTTTCTGATTTAAATCGCTCGTCACGTTCGTTGTCTCGTGAATAAATATATATAATGGAGAGAAAAAGTGAGAGTTGGTTGTAACGAGGCAATGCATGAATCAAACAACGAGATGGCGTGTGGACCCACTGCATTTTGACTGTCAATGCCGGACCGGCAATTTCCTTTACACCTTCGTCTTTCGTCGCCTCCTGCTTGGAAACTTCGGGTACAATAAAAAAGGAGACGACTTGTTTCTACCCAAGTCACACCGGTCGTGGTGCATCCCATCCCCCATCTTCATGTTCTATCTATATATATATCATCACGCCTTGCCCATCTACGACAAGAGCAGCGGTCCACAAACTACAAGGTTTTTCCTCTCTTAATTTGTCTGTCTTGTTGTTCAGTTCTAAATTTCCAGCTACCTTTTCATTGGCAGAATCCTTTGATCTCTGTCCGGAAGCAATGGCACGTAAGAAGGTTGGACCTCAAATATTGCGGGCATTATTTGCCGAGGACGTCTCCCCTCCGCCTTTCACTCGTCCTCCCAGGGCTTCTAATCCCCCCAAATTGGAGACCATCTTCGAGGAGACTGGACCTTGCTAACTCAAGATTCATACATCCTTCATAACTATATATGGATCCGGCCTTAATTCTCTCACTCAGCTTTTTCCCGCTTTCTCGCAGTATTAGCTATTTTAATTAGTGATATCGGTCAATTATCAAGATATTTAGGCGAGCGAGCAGACTAATTAAGATATCAGAGGAAATGAAAGGCTTTTATTTTCCGATACTTGCGTTTGTGATGCTTCTTATCTCCACCCAAATTATAGAACATGTACCCATGGCCATGGTTTTTCGAATATCACGTGTTATATATATATATATATATTGCATGTATGAAAAAGAGAAAAAAACATTATACGATGTAACATGCACATTTTCTATAAGATGCTGGCATATATTTTATTTTCTATTTTTCAAGCAAGTGATGATTTTTTTTCTTTTTTTCCAATTGCATTAATATTTATTGATTGACTGACACTACAGTATTTAGGAGGTAGAGGGAAAAAGAAGAAACAGAGCACACTATAGTAATTAACATTGTCTTTTTGTTTGACGCAAAACTCCAAGGGCTCAACAACAGCATCGAAATTTGGCTGTCCATGTAAATAATAGAAAGAAGATGGAAACTATGATATTAGAAAAGAGCATCTTTGGTAGAAAGTTTGGTCAATAATCCTATAGAAAATAGAAATATATGCTCACCTTATAAAGAATGGCAAGGAGACCCTATATTTTGGAGACTTATTAATAACTCGATGCAAAGTAGGTTCTGTAAATACCATTTGATCAAATTTGTATGTTCAAATTTCAAGACATAAACGCCATTTCACAGTATCAGCAATAAAAAAACTTAGCAGCCCACAAATTTAAAACATCAAATTGACCTTCAACATGTCACCAATGTTCCAGACAAAAGTCCCTGGAATTGGAACCGAAGAAATCCATTCACCTGATCTATTTTTCACCTGCAAAAGCATACATTAAGCTTCTTATTTTCTTCTTCTTCCTTATTATTATTTTGCTACATCGGCCCTAAATCTTTGATGCATGTCAGAGTTTTGACGCCAAGTGCCATTCTGATGAAACCTATGTCAAGGAATCCGATAACTACACTATAGGCTTCAACGACGAACACTATAAATCTTTAAAACTCAAACTTGAAGAAACTTTGAGCAGAGGTGATGTCACATGTAATGGAAAAACAAAAACTTTATTTAATGTGATGATTGATCCCTCCTCCAATGCATGACAACTTCTAATACATATACTATAACTCAATTAAACAAAAAGACAAGGACAAATATACTCCTAACACGTCTGTTAATAAATAAAATAATATTTGACGAAAATACTTCTGATTAATAATACATAAACATAAATAAAAATAAAAATAACTAAAACTTATTATAAGGAACTTTAATTGTAACATAATTAAAAGACTATTAAAACTGTTACGACAATTATATTTTCTTTAATATTTTTTTAAATTTTTATAAAACCAGCAGAACAAGCATATATCATAATATCCAAAATGCCCCTAATCCACGTGGATGTATTACGAAAAATAGGGAGAATATCTTTCATACATAGCACATGTGCCCCAATCTTGGGTGGCCATGACCGGCTTGTCGTGACCAGAATCCAAACACGAGCAGTGCACCATTCATTTGGGATCGACAACCATGACGACGAGGAAGATGATGGTGGTGGCGATCAGCAGAGTCTGGCCACTGGCTGGTTGGAAAACGGCCAAAAAAGGGGCAAAATTGCCACGGGTGCAACAGTGTCATCGACGGCAATCACGGCTACGACGGTGGTCATGGGTAGTTTCAAAATAAAGATCTAGATGAAGGTAATATATCTGAGTGGTCATAATCCGGTTGCAAAACCTATGTTGCCTATAGTGATTGCAGCGGCACCGGTGGTGGTGAGGGGTACAAATTGATAGATGGCCGTGAGGCAGTCTTTGTGGTGTTAGTTCGGTGGCCAGGGACGAGCCAGAGAGTCGCCCGTAGTGAGTCGAAGTGGCAGGGGAACTAAGAAGTAAAACTGCAAAAATCATGAAAAATCTTTGCAAAGTAACGGGGTGGAAGCTAGGGCTGACATGGATGGCTCAGTACTCGCCATGTGGCACTATCTGAACGTCCAACAACTTATGGCCTAGTGGGGCCTACTTATAGATGTATATATATGTTTATGAACGGAAAGCTCAGATCAAGACCATATAAAGTCAAAATTGACTCGAGTCCTAAAAATAATCTATAGGCGGCAATCAAGGTAGGATGGCTAAATGGGCCTCGAACCACCTTCAACTCAATCAGGTGAAAACTACAACTCAATCAAGCTTGGCCCACAGTGTAACACCCCAAATCTGGGTCACGCTAGCAAACCGAACTGGAATGTCACGGGTCACGATCGGGTAAACTAACCTAAACCCAACTTGTGCGGATCTACTTTCGATGTCTTAAGATGAAGATTTTAATTGCTATGCATGGATGAATGTAGAGAACCCTAACATGCTACTATATGGATGATATGTCAACTAATTCAAACCCCAAAATATGAATTAAAATAGATAGAGTCTCCCCTAAAAGTGCAATTAGGGGCGATTCTGTCAAAACAACATATACAAATATATAAATCTCATACATTTTTATTCATACAAAATTCTAATCTACTGTATAAATCATTCTGAATCTGGGTCTTGACCCACTTGTGCATTATATTCACATTTCACATCATATCATCATATCTTTCATCACATCATTCTCAATATAATAACATCATAAATAAAATATTAAACATTTTATCATCTCATATGTGTGTGCAAGAGACATCATTACTCCTCCGTTCAGGCTCGCACGTCCAACTCATAGTCATCACCTACAAAGATTATAAAAATACATAAGTAACGAGTGTTACTGGTCCAAAATATAATTATAACAAAGTAGCTATGAGAGCTAACTCTCATATAAAGAAAAATATTCATATACTTCACTAGAACTCTCTGAAGGGCACTTACTGAGGAGCCACTTGGCTGGAGAACCAGTAGCATCCCGAACTAAGTGGTCTACTGATGCCTCTCTTCATTTTATCATTTCATTTTCTGGGCCCTCAGGACTACCAATATATCTTAAGCCCTTTCCTTTCCTCCATAATTTTCTTGGCCTTGAGCATGAAGGCAGAGTACTCTTAGATAGTCGCCTTTAGTACCCATTGAATCACAAGTCTAGACGTGCGTTACTTGTAAACCTTCACGGGTGTGAGGAACTCAAATGCAGAGTTGTCAGGATCCTTCGGAAATGGAATAACCATCTTACTAATTTAGAGCCCGCTTTAACTAGCACATATACTCGCTTATGGTACACGCGAGTTGGTTTTCCCTTCTATTATCTTACTAAAAACTCGATAAAATTATATATATAAGCCTGAGAAAGGATTTATATAATAAGCCTCAAAGCAACTTGTTGTGGATTTTGTTTTTGAAATCATACTCGAGGGATCTCATCCACGAGGTTTATTAATCTGAAAAATTATTTAACTAAAGGACCTAAGTTAAGTGGGATTCAATAAAATATTAGTTAACTAATCATATAATGAGTAAAAATAAATCACGACATAATAAAATAATAAATCACAGCCTCCTCCTTCTCTCACCCGCCCTCTCCTCCCAACTCCTCTCCTCCTATGCCCGTCTCGGCCACCTTTCCCACAGTTTGAAGATATTGGTTCATCACCAGAGGGCAGTGCGTCGAGGATCAAAGGGCAGTTTGGCCCTCCTGCTCGATGCTCCCACTCTGGTCACTCTCCTCAGTTCATGCGCCGACTTTTAATGCTTGGACATTGGCCGCTCGCTTCATCATCTACCTATCATTACCGCCAGCGTCAGCGGTGGTCCTACTTCTTCTACCACCGCTCTAATATGCGGTGATTCCACTGGTACTCATCATGTCAACAAGGCTCTACTCTCCATGTCATTAGGACCGCGTCGGTGTAGGCGGCAGTGGCTTGCTTAATAGATGGTGGTATTGGTAGGAGTAAGGTTGCTAATTGAGCGAGCCAGCTCGTGAGCATTTAGCGTTTGGTTCGACTCGACTCGACTCGAAACTCGACATTTAAATGCTCGAGCTCAAACTCGACTCGATAAAATAATATAATAATATAGTCTTTATATTATATTATATTATATATATATATATATATTATATACAATATCATAACAAAGAAGTGAGATAGTTGTTAGACTATTTTCAATGACGTGCAAATATACACGATCAAAACAAGTAGTATGATGATAAATTAGATTCTCGTTCCCACAGAGAGATGAATTGTCTTAAATTAATTAAAGAAAATAAAATTAAGAACAAAACAGAAATAATTAACTTAACGGAATCTAAATACTAACTTAAATAAAAAGCGAAGTTAAAATTATAAAACTCGTTCTAGAGTCGAATTTCCCTTAATATGAATTTAATCTTCATCATATCTTACTCTTATCTTTTATTCCCTCGGATTGTCGATCTAGGATAATTATATGACATGGTGGCTCCCGCTCGTTCATGCTTCTATTATTTTGCCTCAATTTCTACCTCCCGGTGATAATTAATTAATCAACAAAATAACGCATTAAGAATTGCCTTACAACCGCATATGGTGTTGTGTATCTTCCGACCACAACGACAAACAAGTCAAAAGACTCGTCGTATGATGAACTACCAATGACTAATCTAATTAATTTCTCCCGAAATCTAATTAAACCTCGTGATCTAAGAAATAGGTGATCAATCTATTCTTAGCATTAAGAATATGATAATTCAAACATTCCGATTGAATAAAAGAGTAAGAGCTTGAAATAAATTCAATTAAATCATGTTAAGTTCCATTCTTCTCTAGAACGAAATATAAAGACTACTCGATAATAAAAATAGAAAACATTATAAAGAAGAAACTAATTTTTATTATAAAAGAGAAAGAAATTATAAAAACTAAAATTACTACTTCCACTACACTCCGAAGCCAAGAGATGAGATATGATCAACAACAAATGACCACCCCTTTATATAGAAGTGGAGATACAAGAATTCGAAGAGGGTGTTCACAAATCGACGTAATCTAATTAATTATAATGTCCCTTTAAGTTTCCAACTGTTCGACTCCATTGAACACTATACATTATAGCCATTGGGTGGCGCCAAGTGTCATGACCAATCAAATCCAAAGCTTAATATATTCATCTTTTTCTGCATTAAAACATCAAAGTTAAGCACATATAATAAAATATTAATTAAATACAAAAGAAAGTAAAATATTACTTAATTAATAATGTTTACACCCGGGAAGTACAAAATCATATTAAAAAACCTTGGTAAATATTATATATTTTAAACACTTAACACACCTCCACACTTAAACTTTTGCACGTCCCGAGCAAAATATCATAACCAACAAAATTTTACTACACAAAAATACTTAGTCCCCATTATATTCTCATATTATTCTCAATCAAACCCTCAAGAGTCAACAGAATGTCAATCAAATCAGAAATTCCTTCTCATCAATCACATCCAAAAGAGAGCTCTCTGTGTATGTGTGATAGTCCCTAGGCTTATCATTCTCATCTGCAACCAAGAGAATACAATTAAGCACATGCTTAAATATGTTCACCTTTCGCTCCTATCTCCACTAATGTAGGCAATGCCAATTCAATAGAATCAATAGGTCTTTATAGGTTGTAACGGGGCTGGGGACCAAAAATCGGATAAATAAGATAGAAAAATCAGAGGCTAATATGCACCCTAGCATTAAAAATCCTTTCTAAATCTTGAGATACATGTTCAACAAATCCCCAAGCAATATGACACAAACTTCTTTAAATGTAGTGTCGAATTGACCCAATATAAGAACTAACTTTGCTTTGATTTTCCATTGACTACCTACTACTTTTTCTTTTTCTCTTTTATTTCAAACCAGTGGAAGACTCTTGTTTCATCTTGTATTTACTGGTGGAGGATCATTGCCTCATCTTTTTCTTTTCTTCTTTTTTTTTCTTTTTTTTACAAAGCAAAGTTCCAGGAAAGTCCACACAATCTACTCAATCACCACTTTATAACACGCAATGCCTTCCCCCTATACTACTCAAAGTTTCATCCCTGTTAGAATTTAGAACGATTTCAAAATACTAGGGTGCTAGGACTCAAGCAGCAAGATATATTTTTAATAAAAAGGCCAAGGCTAAAATAAGGGTAATCAAACAAATATGTATAATAAAGGCCATGAAATTGTATACAAAGGATAATTTATATTAGGTAGGCTTGAAGAAAGGCCCAGACTCATCAAAAAGAAATACCTATATCATTTTCCATCAACATGGCAAACCAAATATTTTGCCTCGAAAGTCGCTAGGGCAAATTCTAAAAGTCATGACCATCATGTACAATCCTTATTGCAAAACATTCATTGAAATCATCTAAACCAAAGGATTGTGAAAATATTATAAAGTAGAGAACCAACTCTCGACTGCAATCTTTTGCTCAGTTCATCCCTCATATCAATTAATCAAGTTTTCCCAAGAAAGGTAAGACTAATTCACATGTATCTATCAATGAACCAAGAGACTAAAATACTATTGCATAATAAAATTTTTATACTAAACTACACTATATATATGTATATCTAAATCTAAACATGAGTCAAGCATGAACAATATGCATAAAATTAAGGCATCACCCCCAAACTTAAACTAAACGTTGTCCTCAAAAATAAAAATAAAGAAAAAGAAGTGAAAGAGAACTCCCTCGTATCAATTAGTCGGTGGATGATTATCATAAATAATTGAATTTGCACTTGACCCATTCTTCATTGACCTTAAATGATCGATCTCCTTGTGCAGTCTTAATTTCAATTGCACCATGTGGAAAAAAACTTTTGTCCAGGCGAAAATGACCAGCAACCACATCAGATGCCATCTTTGTCTGCTATAGTCCAAGCAATAGCTGACTTGTGATCTTTTAGTATTCTAATCAACTTCGCTTTCTGCAATATAGTTAGCTCTGAAGATATAATAATAGGAAGAGTGTCATTAAGCCCTAAGAAAATATACCTGAGATGTTTTGGAAGTTGCTTTAGCTCCAAAATGGGTGGTACTTCAATTGATGGCAGCAATTTGGGGAATGGTAGATCTAAGGTTTCCATAACTTTGAATCGTTGAGGCAAAATTGGTTGTGAATCTAATACTTTAACCATCTCATCCACATCAATATCTTCTTCACAAAGAGAATTTATGGCTTTATGTAATGAATTACTAAACTGATCCCCTTTGCATCCGAGTAAGCTAACCAATGTATTGAGTTCATTTTTGTTATTTGGTTTTTCATCTTTTTCCTTATCTTCATTGGGTTGAACTGGTTTTGTAAAGTAATACCACTCTGGGTTGTTATAGCTTTGCAATGCTCTTGACCATCATTCCTTGGTTGTTCTGGTTGGCTAGGAAGTACACCCTTGGGTCGCTCACTTGGTTCCTTGTTTAATTGCACCATAACTTGTTACATAAACTGTTGTTGTTGTTGTTGCTGATTCTGCATGAATTATTGCATAGTTTGTTGCATCGTTTGTTGCATAGAATTAAACATTTGGATCAAATCCGGTTGTTGTGGTTGTTGCTGAAAAGAGAGTGAAGGAGGTCGAGAATGTTGTGATGGTGGAGGATTAGTGGGAACAGCAGCCGGTTGTGGAGAATTATTCCATGAAAAGTTGGGGTTATTGCGCCAGCCCGCATTGTAGGTGTTGGAATAGAGATTGTTGTTCTTATTAAAGTTGCCTACATAGTTAACTTGATATGTTGTACATTGACCTGTAGAATGTCGTTGTCCACACCATTCACACCTTGGCTCCACAGCCTTAACATGTCCCTGCATATTAAGATTTTGAACTTGATTAGTTAAAACACTGACCTGAGCAGATAAAGCAGTAAGTGCATCTAATTCTAAAACTCTGGTAGTCCTCCTTGGATGCATGGCTTCTTCCTCTATTGGTTCTTGTGTTCTTCTTCTAGCGGCACACAAGTTTCTCAAAGTCCTTTCAATCTTTGAATCACAAGAAGACAAGGGTGACCGTACTAATAGACAAATGATAATAAATAATAGAAGGAAGAAGACAATGATATAGTATTTTTTTTAAAAAAAATAATCAGACACTAAAATCTAAAAGGAAAAGAAAAACACTCAAAATTCTAATCCCCGGCAACGGCGCCAAAAACTTGTTAGACTATTTTCAATGACGTGCAAGTCAAAAGACTCGTCGTATGATGAACTACCAATGACTAATCTAATTAATTTCTCCCAAAATCTAATTAAACCTCATGATCTAAGAAATAGGTGATCAATCTATTCTTAGCATTTAGAACATGATAATTCAAACGATCCGATTGAATAAAAGAGTAAGAGCTTGAAATGAATTCAATTAAATCATGTTAAGTTCCATTCTTCTCTAGAACGAAATATAAAATTACTCGATAATAAAAATAGAAAACATTATAAAGAAGAAACTAATTTTTATTATAAAAGAGAAAGAAATTACAAAAACTAAAACTACTACTTCCACTACACTTCGAAGACAAGAGATGAGATATGATCAACAACAAATGACCATCCCTTTATATAGAAGTGTAGATACAAGAATTCGAAGAGGGTGTTCACAAATCGACGTAATCTAATTAATTATAATGTCCCTTTAAGTTTCCAACTGTTCGACTCCATTGAACACCATATATGGTAGCCATTGGGTGGCGCCAAGTGTCATGACCAATCAAATCCAAAGCTTAATTTATTCATCTTTTTCTGCATTAAAACATCAAAGTTAAGCATATATAATAAAATATTAATTAACTACAAAATAAAGTAAAATATTACTTAATTAATAATGTTTACACCCGGGAAGTACAAAATCATATTAAAAAACCTGGGTAAATATTATATATTTTAAACACTTAACAATAGTTGAGATGGTAGGTACTCAAATTGATGGCCTCAAGGTTGTAGGTTTAATCCTCATTGATTAAAATTTTTTAAGTGAGGTACTTTTGACTTTTAATCGAGCTAGTTTCGAGCTCACAAACGAGCTGAGTTCGAGCTCGGGAAAATTAAACAGTTTAAGTGTATTCGAGCTCGAGTCGAGCTCGAATAAATAAAAGATATTCGAGTCGAACTCGAGTCAAGTTCGAACGAGTTTCAAACTATTCGAGCCGAGTTCGAATACAAGGTGAGCTCAGCTCGCTCGCTCATTTAGTAGCCCTAGGTAGGAGCACTTAAATCATTTTGGCCGTTCATAATTTACCGATCGAAATGTATGCCAAGCGTCGCTGTTTGGGCCAAGCTAGAAAAGTCTTCGACCAAGTGATTCTGGGGGACAAAACTACTACAGTGGTCTCCTTCTTTGAGTCAGTCAAATAAAGAATGCAACAAAATTTATGCAATCACATACCGTCGAATAGAAGACACATCACAAGACAAGTAAAATTATGAAATAATTATTATTACTATATAATATGATAATTCCTCGACAACTACTAAGTAATTGCTGAATTCTCAATTCATGCTCGATAACTACTAACTAATTCATGAATACTCAATTCATGTCCAATTCATGATTTATGCTCATGCCTAATTCCATCACACATCATGAAAAAATCTTAAATTAGGGCATTCAATCCCTATCGAGTTAATTATAATAAATTATTCAAATCACATTGAAATGTCTAATAAGAAGCATCCATCAATATTATAACACGATGTTATCACAATATTTAACATGACAATCATCTATATCGTAATCAAGCTTATAATAATTAAATGAACATTTTCTCAATTCAATTCACGAACAACTAAATCATTGTAATTAAGTATATGTAGAATCACTAATTTTCACTCTATGCATATAAATTTCATCATCAAATCCATTGTATTTCAATTATAATTCTCATTGTATTTTAACAATAGTTGGCAGGCAGCGATGGTGGCCGACCGCTTGCAAAAACACCGCAAATCCGCCACTATGGATGTGGTGTTGCTATCAGGGATGAAGGACGAGGAGGAGGACGCCGAGAGGAGTAGACTGGGCTCAACCTCGGTCGGGGTAGGTTGAGGAGGGGCCGGCAGTGATGACGATCGCTGACAGCGGCCAAGCGACATGTAGTGGATAATCTCTTGGTGAACCAACCAAGGTGGCAACTTTCGTCGTCCCCAGCAGTGGCATGGGGGTCGGACGACGTTGGCAATGATGAGGGTGGACTGAGGATGACTAGAGATGACGGGACGCTGCAGGTGGCACTCCAAGAAAACAGAGCAAGGTGGCTAGGGATGGTGACGGCTGGAAGGGACTTTTTGGTTAGTACAGGGTAGGGGTGGTCTTGTAAGGGAGGTTAGGTTGAGGGCAAGGGTGGCGGTGGCCTGAAACTTGCCAAAAGTGGCACGAAAGGCTGGCGACAATGCATGCAAGTGGTGGCCCTATTTTTAGCTATCCCATAGGTCGGGGAAGGGTCACGAAGGATGAGGGAAGGGCTGGGGAGGATATCTGAAGGTCGTCGCTGGGGTTGGTGGTCGACGGCGATGCCTACATGATGGTGGCAGTGGTGGCCGGGAGAGAAGGTGGGGAGAAGAGGGTAGGGAGTGGAGGAAGGAAGGGAGGTGGGGGCGGGGGGGGGGGGTGGGGGGTGGGGGGGGGTAGAGTAGGCACCAGCCACCAGTGGCAGTAGTGTGCCCGGCGGGGAGATCATTGGCGGTGGGGCACTGCAAACAGAGGAGGTCAGGGAGAAACAAAGTTGGGGGTGTGGGGGGGGGTGCGGGGGGAACAGAGTTGGGGAAGAAGAAATGGGTAAATATGCTCAATAAGATAACATATTCTAGAACTATTAACCCACCCACCAATAATAAATAATGCGTCCTAATGTCTTAAAAGACTTAAAACTAATTATACGATCTAGTATATATATAAAAATATTAATTGACCTACTATCATATATTTTGATAATTTTTTTTTCTGTTGTATTCATGATGTTATCAACATATACTTGGGTACACATAACCCTCATTGCTCATAACACACGACTGGCCTCGGCTCAGCACATGTGTTTTGAAATTGACTCGACTGAAAATATCGGCCAAACCGACTAGTTCTGACCATAAAGCCCTAACTCGAGTCACAGGTTTTACACACAGGGGCACAATCCAATGATCCAAAATCTCTATGATGCATGCAAAGGAGATACCTTAAAAATCCCAAATGGACACTAAACATTGCAATTTCCTAAATCTAGGCCTACAACCCTTGCTAACCCAATCATTTGTGTATCTCGTGTATACAATGATAACTCATGTTTTGTTGTAGCCTATCTCAAGCTATAATCTGCATGTCAGACATACTCATCCACCATAACATGCTCATATGACCATCTGAGCTCCATACTCATGATCTTAAAATTGGTCTGGCTTGAGCTCGCTCGAACCAGCTTGAACTCGCTCGAATCGGCTCAAACTAGCCCGAACTGGGCAAAAATACAAGCGGGTAAAACCCTAGCCTGAAGTTGGTTTTACATATATATAACGATAAAAACATAAAATGATACCAAAACATTGTATTTTCACCCAGCATTCACACCATAATCATTTTTATCTTATTGCATCGGGTCTCGACCCCCTTAGCTCATCCTATTCAGTTCTATTTATAACATTATTCACACGCAGATTTATTTTCACGCAATAATTCTTGCAATCAAACATTATATCATTTATTCACAATAAAATGTATAGCAGATTATCATAGCACATTGTCATTTCATTTCGATAGGTACATGTGTGCAAGTTACATTGTTACTCTTTTACAGTCTTGATAGTGTTTAGTCATTCACATTCTTACCTACATATATAATACGAAAAATTTAATAAAGAGCGTTATTGGTCAAGGAATAACTAATAGTCAAACTGGCACAAGAGAGATGACTCTTTTGTTAAATAAAATCCATTATATACTTCTTCATTATAATTACTCATAGGGGCACTAATTAAGAGTCGTCAGCCTTGGCTTGGCAGCGTCTCATTGTGACTCGCTAGATGCCATGACATTTTCAAACTATCTCATGCTCAAGAAAATTAATTATTCTAAAGCCCTCTACATCCTCCGTATCACTCCTGGCCCTAAGCACAGAGGCCGAATACCCTCAGGCATGCACTTTTAGTAGCCTTTGAATCCACAAGTCTACACAAGCGTTGTATTGCAGTACTCGTAATCCTCCACACTTCTTTGGGTTTGAGGAACTCAAAATGTAGAGTTGTCAGGATCCCTCAGGTATGAAATGACTTGCTCACTAATTTAGAGCCCACTTTGACTGACATGTGCAACCGCTTGCTGTGTGCATGAGTCGACTTTCCCTTGTCTTACATCTCAATGGAAAACTGAGAAAACTATGCATACATAGCTCTAGGTTGGGATTATAATATAGTAGGCCCGAAGGCATAATGATCTAGATCTAAGCTTTCTAAAACAAACTCGAAGGATCTCATCCTTGAGGGTTATAAATCCAAAAATTCGTATGATTAAATTACCGTGTGGAGTGGGATACAATAAATCCACCACTTAATATGTTCTCTTACTTGTTAAATCAAATCATGATAGAGTGAGAAAGTCAAACTAGAAGCGAGTCCTAAACAAACCTGGTAGAAGCTCCAATTGTATCCACGTGCCTAGACAGTGAGCTCCTACTCTGTAACATACACATAATCTAAAATCTAACGCCCACTATCTAAATGATGCATTTAAACATCCTAACTAGCATACTCATATCAAACATTCACATCAATTCACATCATGATTTCCTAATTTACGTTGCATTTAATTCATAATTCATACTTAATTTACGTAATCAGTTCATTGACATTTATTTCATATCATTCAATCACACAAATTCATTTTTATTTACAATAAAAATATTTTACTATGTCATTCAATCAAATCCTAGCATGTTGTGCTAATAATTATCAATTTTAAATAATTAGGTAGAAGTTAATTATACCTTGCATCATGGGCCATCAGTGACAATTATGGTTTGTTGCCCTGTTCAGGACTCAAATTTAGCACCTGCTCTGTCCAAAGTTTGATCGGGTTTGGCAATTTTAGGCAAATTCCAGTAAATTTGGTTTTACGAAAACTTTTTGATGATTTTTCTGCAGCTTCCTGCGGTTTTTCGATGACATTTTCGGTGAGGTGGTCGGGGCTGTGGGTCAACACCAGCTCACAAACTCAACACGACTGCGGTGATGGAGAGGGCGACGGCGGCAACGATGGTTGCCAGCTGCGGTTGTGGATAGGTCGGGGTCTCTCGGCTTGCCTAATTGGCCTCGTGCTGGTCTCGGTGGCGGCACACGGTGAGGGGAAAGGTTGCCCCGGTCCAAAGGGGTGGTGATGATGGCACAACGACGACAGAATCAGCATCTAGGCGTGACAGAAGGGTGTGGTGTCGGGCCGGGTTGAGAAAATCGGCCGATTCCGTGCGGAATCGGTCGATTTAAATCGGATCGGTGCGATGCTGATCCGATTTCGGGGCCGAATCGGTCGGCCCCGAATCGGTCACTGAATCGGCCGATTTCGGCCGATTCCAACCGATTTAACTCGGAATCGGAATCGGCCGATTTAAATCGGAATCGGTTTTTACGAAATTACTAAAATACCCTAGGTATGATTTTAATTAAATTAATTAAGCATGGGTAAAATGGTAATTTGGCTTTTAAAACCCTCCCCGCTTCCGCCGTCGCGCTCGCTCAGCCGCCCTCCGCTCCGCTTCCGCCGCAGCTCCGCCACGACCGTCCGACCACGCCACTGCCGTCCGACCATGCCGCCGCCCCGTTTCCGCCCCCGCCGTGCGTCCCCGACTCCGGGGTCGCCGCCCTCCGCTCCGCTTCCGCCGCAGCTCCGCCACGGCCGTCCGACCACGCCGCCGCCCCGTTTCCGCCTCCGCCGTGCGTCCCCAACTTCGGGCTCACCGCCGGCGGGGGTAGGGAGGGGAGGGTGGCATTCTCGTAATTAAAAGTTGACTCGAGTGTAACTCGAGTCAAAAATAATAATTAATTTATAAATAATTTAAAAAAATCTTAAAAAATATTTAAAAATATCATAAACTATAATACACAGAATAATATCAAAATAACATCAATACCTAATTTTAATATATTTATATTATGAATTATCAAATTATTATATATAACCAATTAAATTAATTTGGACCGATTCAACTGAACCGATTCCTGGCCGATTCAGACCGATTCCGATTCCGATTCCGATTCACTGGAAAACCGATTCCGATTCCGATTCCGATTTATGCAACCATGGTGTCGGGCATCGTGGAGCCTGATTGGCGGCCAGGATGGATGGTGAGGTGGTTGCTCGGCTATGCTCCGGTGGAGGCAGCGGGGGTGTGGCGGTCAGAGGTGGCGTCGACGATGACATCGGGCCAGTGACAGGGTGAGGGAGAGGGAAACTTGGGGAGGGCATTTCGGGTGGCAATCTTGTCTTTAAAAATTGACTCATCTCTGACTCGAGTAAGAAATAATAACTAACTCCTAATAAATTCTAAAACAACTCCAGAAAATATATGAAAAAATACTAATAAAATATAATACACTCCATAATATCAAAATATCGTATTCTGTAACTAATAACCCACCAAAACTGATATATAACACGTCTTAATACGTTATTTAGCTTAAAAATAATTTTACGATCAAATATATAAAAAATAATTTTATAATCAAATATATATAAAAAAATAACTGCATAGTATCATATACTCATTTCTCGTTATTTTTTCAACGCTATTATTATATACTTAGGTATACTTTACCTTCATTGCTTATAATGCACGGCCAACTTTGGCTGAGCACGTAAGTTATGAAACTGACTTAATTCGGACCGACTCAACCGATTGGTACGTTAATTTAAAATTCTGGTTTGAGTTACTAGTTTTACATGACACCTTCTAATATATATATGATAACTTAATAAAACAAAAAGACAAGGACTAATATGCTCCTAACACGTCTGCTAATAAATTTAATAATATTTGACTAAAATACCTTGGATTAAAATACATAAACATGAATTAAAATAATACTACCTAAAACTTAGTATAAGAAACTTTAATTCTAATATAATTAAAAGACTAGTAAACTTGTTACGTCAATTACATTTTCTTTGATTCATTTTATGCAGAACAAAGCATATATCATAATATCCAAAATGCACTTAACCTACCCGGATGTATTACGAAAAGAAGAGAAAATATCATAAATAGCCAGCAACTCTGGCGCCTTCTCGACCTTGGGTGGCCGTGCTCCAGTCCCGAGAAAGCTGCTAACTTGTCGACGTCGAACGCCATTGGGAGGGGGTGAGCAGGCGAGTCTTGTTCCCCCTCTTCCAGATCTCCACCGTCGGAATATACACCAATCCCATCTCTCCCATACGCGGCGATCTCATATCTCACTTCTGCTTCCCGGTAGGAATCTGTTTTACCCAATTCGTGGAGTGGGATGATGGTCTTGGTTTCTTTTGAACAGGAGTTTGTCAAACTTGGTGCTTTTGCTTTTTGGTTCAAGATTGTTGTTTTCATTGCATTTTGTTATATGCAAGGTTGCTGGTGTAGTGGCATGGAGGGCATTCTTGTGAGGAGAGTCGTTCCTTGGGACAAGTACAAATCTGATGAGTTGAGACAGGTGAGTGTTTGTTACGTGCATATGTTTTGTGGGTGGTTGTGCTTTTTCTGAGCTTGGCCAGAATGCAGACGGAAAGATGATGTCTTTTTTCTTTGTGCAAGACAAACATTGACGTAGCGTCTCTATTCGTTACGGCTTGGCTTGGTGGTGCCACCACCATCATCATCATCCCTCCAATTCTGCAGCAGCAGCGGCAGAGCGTTGAGCAGCAGCAATAGTAGTAAAACTTAAACAGATGAGATCATGGAATTCCATCCTCCAACTCTGCACCGATGCGTCGACCCTTAAACAGGTGCACGCCCGCTACGTGATCCACGGCCTCCTCCTTCTCTCCCCCGCCCTCTCCTCCCAACTCCTCTCCTCCTACGCCCGTCTCGGCCACCTTTCCCAGAGTTTGAAGATATTGGTCCGTCACCAGAGGGCAGTGCGTCGAGGATCAGAGGGCAGTTCGGCCCTCCTGCTCGATGCTCCCACTCTGGTCGCTCTCCTCCGTTCATGCGCCGACTTTCAATGGTTGGACATTGGCCGCTCGCTTCATCATCTAGCTATCGTTACCGCCAGCGCCGGCGGTGGTCCTACTTCTTCTACCACCGCCCTAATAGGCGGTGATTCTACTGGTACTCGTCATGTGAACAAGGCTCTGCTCTCCATGTATTCCAAGCTGGGTTGCTTGGACATGGCACGCGCCGTGTTTGAACATATGCCTTCTCACAGCAACAGCGGCAGGGATACTTCCGCTTGGAATCTGATGATAACGGCGGAGTCCCGTCACGGCCACCACCACAGAGCGATCCAACTGTTGGTCCGCATGGGAAACGCCCTTGTCAAGGCTGATTTGTTCACTGCCATTGCCGCCATTTCGGCTGCGTCCGAGTTGAAAGCACTCCATCGAGGCAAAGAAATCCACGCCCATGTCATCAGGACCGCGTCGGCGTCGGCGGCAGCGGTTTGCTTAATCGATGGTGGTACTGGTAGCCGTACTCAAATCATTTCGGCCGTTCATAATTTGCTGATCGAAATGTATGCCAAGTGTGGCTGTTTGGGCCAAGCCAGAAAAGTCTTCGACCAACTGATACTGGGGGACAAAACTACTACAGTGGTCTCGTGGAGTTCAATGGTTCGAGCTTATGTGATCCACGATCATTCCTCTGATGCTTTGGCACTGTACGAGGCAATGAGATTGGAAGGGGTGAAGCTAGACCTGGTGTCGGTGATAAATTTATTACCGGCTTGCGTGCAAATAGGAGCCCTGGGAAAAGTGATCGAGATGCATTTGTTCTGCATCAAACTTGGTTTCGATCTCGACGCATCGGTGGTCACTGCACTGCTCGTCAGCTACGCCAAATGCGGATGCATAGAGACGGCCCAGAAACTTTTTGACCAAGAAGAAGAAGAAGAAACAGAAGCTTATAAGAAGGATGTCATCTCGTGGAACTCGATGATCACTGCGTATGCTAAGCATGGGAATTGGCCCCGATGCTTCCAGCTCTACTCTTCCATGAAGAAGAAGAGCTCCAAGGTAGTGCCGGATTGTGTAACCTTCATTGGTTTGTTGACTGCTTGCGTCAACTCGGGCTTAGTGGACGAGGGTTGGAACTGCCTCGCGGAGATGGTGGACGTGTACGGCTACCAGCCCAAGCAAGAGCACTATGCTTGTATGGTAGATCTCTTGGGTCGACATGGCCGACTAGACGAGGCCATGAAGCTAATACAGACCATGCCTTTGGAGCCGGACGTGCGCGTATGGGGGCCATTGTTGAGCGCCTGCAAGCTGCACTCCAAACCAGCTGATGATGTAGCCGAATTTGCTGCGCAGAGGCTGATCAACATCGAACCTAAAAACGCCGGGAACTACGTCTTAATTTCTAATATCTATGCTGCAGCTGGGAAATGGGACCAAGTTGCCAAGATGAGAGGCTCTCTTCGACACAGAGGTCTCAAGAAGACGCCTGGATGTAGTTGGCTCGAAATAAATGGCAGTGTACATGAATTTCGGGTGGCCGATCGATCACATCCAATGTCTCGAGACATATATGCCATTTTAATGAACCTGCAGCTACAGATAATTGGGATGCCCAAGGCGATGATTGGCTCCGAACAAACAGCATGCTTGTTGGAATCGTTGTGATCATGCATATATATAGAAATATAGAAAAGATTCATTGAAAAATTTTTAAAATGAGAAATAATGAAAATTTTCAAGTGGACCATTGAATTATAAGAGAGGTCTAGATATCGGCATCACTTAAATAACCGTCTCTAGATTGACTTTGTATATATATATATATATATATATATTTATTTATATATTATGTTGTGCTGCCTTGTTTAGCAGCGTTTTGCAGCCATTGGATTAGAATCTAATGGCCACCACCCCAACCCTGCATTCCCCCTCCCCCATCGGTTTCTACCGCCTTTGCCTGCAGTCGCCGCCCCCTAGCTTCCCGCCACTCCCACTCGCTGCCCCATCTCGCAGTCGCCGTCCTCACCCTCTTTCCCCTCCTCCCCCAACCCTTGCCTTGTTCCCCCCTCCCCTAGCCCGGTTTTTCCGCTCTGTGCAAGTGATGCCGACAGTGGTGCGGGTGATGATGACGGCAAGGTTGCCAATGGCGGTAGCATAGAAAAACGGTGAAGAAAAATAAAATTATGGTAATTTTGTAATAAAAATTTGACTAGTTCTTTACTCGAGTCAATATTACGAAATAAATCTAAAAATATAAAAAATATAGTAAAATAATGACTTGGGTTATATTTCGTAATATTGACTCGAGTAGGGAGCAAGTTACGCTTTTATTATGAAAGTACCCCACAACTAAATGCATTTTTTTATAATAAAAATTTGACTCGCTCCCGATTCGAATCAATATTACAAAATACATCCCCAAAAATATAAAAAATATATAGTAAAATGTCATAAAATAAAATATTAGATTGGGGGAAAAGAAATGTGTTTAGTTGCAGGGTAGTTTCATAATAAAAACTTGACTAACTCCCGATTTGAGTCAATATTATGAAATACATCCCAAAAATATAATAAAATGTCATAAAATAAAATAATCAAGTTATAACTCGATTATGTTATTTTATGATATTTTACTATATTTTTTAATATATTTTTCTATTTATTTCGTAATATTAACTCGAGTAAGGATCGAGTTAAGTTTTTATTACAAAATTGTCATCGTTTCATTTTTCTTCACCAACCCTATTTTTGCTCTACCACCACTACTGGCGACCTCGCCGCCGCCATCATCTACACCACTGCTGGTGTTACCTGCACCAAGTGGAAAAACTGGGCACTTGGGGGGGGGATTAGGGGCAAAATGGGATTGGTGGGGGCCAAAACGGCAGCTGCAGGTGCGGGCAGGGTGGGGGAGCGGTGAGAAGGGGCAAGGGAAGCAGCAGGAAGCCGTGGGGTGGTGGCTGTGGGGGGAGCGGTGAGAAGTCAGGGGGAGGTTGCGGGCCAGGGCGGTGGGGGTGGAAATTGGCGGGGAGGGGGGAATGCGGGGGTAGAGTAGTGGATGTTGGATTCTAGTCCAAAGTTGTGCGCTGTAAAACGTTCCAAACAAGGCAGCGCAACATAGAGAGCCCCTATATGTATATATATATATAGGGGAAAGGGTTGCTGTTTCACCCTCATGTAAGGACCAAGTCAAGTTTTTATTACCAAATTATTTTATATATATTTTAAAAATTTATTTCTTAATATTGACTCGAGCGGGGAGCGAGCCAAGTTTTTATTAAGAAATAAAATTTTAAAAAATAAACTAATTCTGTCAATTTTTTTTTAAAAATATTTTAAAATATTGACTCGAGTCAGGAGCGAGTCACGTTTTTTATTATGAAATTATTTTATATATTTTTTAAAAATTTATTTCTTAATATTGACTCGAGCGGGGAGCGAGTCAAGTTTTTATTACGAAATAAAATTTTAAAAAATAAACTAATTCTATTAATTTTTTTAAAAAAAATTATTTTAAAATATTGACTCGAGTTAGGAGTGAGTCAAGTTTTTATTACGATATTATTTTATATAATTTTAAAATTTTATTTCTTAATATTAACTCGAGCGGGGAGCGAGTCAAGTTTTTATTACGAAATTGCCATCGAGTCATTTTCTTCGTCCCGACATACCCTGTTTCTCCCTTACTGACGTTTGCCCTCCACCCCGACCGCCGGCGACCTCGCCGCCGGCGTTACTTGCACCATAGCCGGCCAGAACCGCCATCTCCGCCCCTCTTTCCCTTCCTTTCCCCTCTTTCTCTTTCCCTTACCCTGTTCGCCGCCACTGCCTGCTCTATTTTGTGGAGCGCCGCCGGCCTCGACACAGCCAGTCGCCTAGATGTCGTTGTCTTCTCGTCAACCCTCCCTCGTCGTCGTCAACCTCAATCCAACTTGAGGTGTCGCTCAGGGGCGAGAAAGCCGCCACTTTTTCTCGTATTACATTGCATGTTGGTCAGCCGCCACCGACAATGCCGCCGCCGGAAATCATCGTCACCGCCGGGCGACCATCTGTAGCCCCCATCCCCCCCTTCCGGACTCTTCCCCAAGCCTGGGCAGCCCCGGGTGACCCAAGGCCGCTCCGACAAAAACAGGGGCTGGCGCCCTCAGGGTGGGGATGGTGGGGGGATGTGGTTGGGGCGAGAGCGAGGCGTGGGGCGGGGAGAGGGGCAAGGGGCGCGGGGCGGGTGGAAGATGCGCGGCCAGAGGGGGTGAAACCGGCGAGAGGGGCTGAAAGTGGAGGGGGGGGGGGGGAGGAGTTGTACTGAAAACTGCATGACAGCAACACTTTCCCCAATATATATATATATATATATATATATATATATATATATATATATATATATATATATATAGCTATGCTCTCGAGGAAAGAGACAAAGGGCTAAACTGGTGAGAGTGACTCTTGGATAAGATTTAAACGGTGTCCGCTATTGTACGTCTTTCAGAATGCTCTCCAAGCACACTCTGAAACACAATCAAACGGGAAGAAGGTTGAGATGTATACATAATCCTAATCTAAGTCCGGGAAGAACACATTAATAAAAAAACAAAATACAATTTCACATTCAAAATTTCTCATTTTTTCACACTACGAGGATCCTATGTTTTAGGAAAACGAATTGTTGCAGCAACACACAATTGCGCCACTCACAAAGCTTTTTTTTTATTTTGCGGAATGATCCGACAATAAGCGGTTGGCGCATTTTAAGCAAAAAACATACGCTCATACCTTTTCTGTTTAATCATCCAACTGAATACAATAGCTAAAGGCTAATAAATGGGAGGTCGACTGGAACCAAACAAAGACCTACATAACAAAGTTGGTGGTAACCTTCCGGACCAGGTGCTCCCCATATATGGTCCTCTCAAATATGCCCAATGCACCTGTTTGTTTGACGCAAAACTCCAGGGGCTCAACAACAACATCGAAGTTTGGCTGTCCATGTAATAATAGAAAGATGGAAACCATGGTATTAGAAAAGAGCATTTTTGGTAGAAAGTGAGTTCAATAATCGTATAGAAAGATATGCTCACCTCATAAAAGAATGGCAAGGAGACCCTGTATTTTGGAGACTTATTAATAACTCGATGCAAAGTAGGTTCGTAAATACCATTTGACCAAATCTGTACAATCAAAGTTCAAGACATAAATGCCATTTCACAGTATCAGCAATAAAAAAATTAGCGGCCAATAAATTTAAAACATCATTGACCTTCAACATGTCACCAATGTTGCAGACAAAAGTCCCAGGGATTGGAACTGCAGAAATCCATTCACCTAATCTGTTTTTCACCTGCAAAAGCATACATGAAGCTTCTTATTTTCTTCTTCTTCCACCTTATAATCCTGCACAGGGAACATAGACATGGGCCCTAAATCTATGATGCATGACAGAATTTTGACAGCCAAGTGCCCTTCTGATGAAACCTATGTTAAGGAATCCGATAACTAGACTATAGGCTTCAACGACGAACCCTATAAATCTTTAAAACTCAAACTTGAGTTTGACCAGCAGCAAAGAAGAAGATAGTGACGTCACAGGTAATGGAAAAACAAAAACTTTATTTAATGTGATGATTGATCCCTCCTCAAATACATGACGACTTCTAATATATATGTCATAACTTAATTAAACAAAAAGACGGACTAATATACGCCTACTAACATGTCTCTACTAATAAATTAAATAATACTTGCCTAAAATACCCCTGATTAATAATACATAAACATAGATTAAAATAAAACTAACTAAGACTTATCTTAAGGAATTTTAATTCTAAAATAACTAGGAGACTATTAAAATAGTATATTATTCGTCATCACCTTCCTAATACCAGCCATCCTTCATTATCCGGGCTTAGAACTGATAATGCATGAGCATTTATGAAGTTCAAAAACATATTTGAAGCATACTTCAAAGATTTATAGAGGAAACATACATGTTATTAGCACTAGATACAAATAAATTATATGAAATTGTCAAGGAAGGACAAATAGTGCTTCAAAACATTCACATAAATAAATCCACATTCAACAGTAAAGAAGCCTCAATTAAAACATATGGGCACATAGCAAATATAGAAGGGCTACTCTCAAGGAATGAAATGGAATTACATAT
Source organism: Piper betle (assembly GCA_033002965.1). Classification (NCBI taxonomy): domain Eukaryota; kingdom Viridiplantae; phylum Streptophyta; class Magnoliopsida; order Piperales; family Piperaceae; genus Piper; species Piper betle. The sequence continues at coordinate 37,922 of JAURVB010012909.1, read as the reverse complement.
GACTGCTAATACATATTCGCGTCATAAAATAAAATCAAATAACACTTAAATGTGGAGGGTGATTTGACATTAAATTCAAGGGAAAAGGCATTGTGTAGTGCACAACAACAAACTTGGCTTGTGGCTGGTTGCTTGTTATGGCGGTGAAACAGGTTTTAGGTTTATTGAATTGAATATTTTCATTCGTTTGCACTTTGGAATGGTCCATCATTGAAATAACTGTTCGCCAATTTTGTTGTGACCGACACAGATTGAGTGGAATTGAGATAGGGGTCCTGTAACTCATGGTAAAGAAGCTACACAGGAAGAGAAAGAAGATGACAATTTACTTTTTTTACCTATATGATGAGCCTTGTTTTAGTTTGTATTTTAATAGTACACCTCTCATACAACTAATTTTGGTGTAGTGCACTACAATCTCCCTAGCCTCATATATGGTCTAATAAATATAGGCAATCCCTGCTGGTTTGAAGGCTGTGGAAAAAGGTGGCGGTGATTTTGTTGCATAACTAACATGTGTTACTTTGCATAACTAAAAGGTGCAAGGCCAGAAAGTAGATTCTTGAAAATATGTTTAGAGAAGCTTCCAAGTGAGCATACCTGAAGAGCAGTAATATCATCGTCTTGATTAACCAAAGTTAGAAGACCTACCATGAGAAAAAATTGAAAATTTAGATTCCTTAATGAGAAGAAACAGTGGAAATCAGAGTGATGTCATGTAATTAGAGTGAACCATTACGGATTAAGACAATAAATAATGGAGTGGTACATAGTCACCCACCCAAAAAGGGGCCCCCTCCCATCCCAAAAATTATGTATTTAGTTTTCTGATCTACATAATAGACACTCATGAAGACATGTAGCATGTATGTGGTTTTGCAGTCTGAACCCAGCAAAATCATACCACAGTTGAAGATTAGATTAAAATTTTCATCCAAATAAGAATAAATTTCTGCTGTAATCATGGTTCATAGAATAACCATGTACAAGAGGCCTTCACTCTTGCATATACTACAAGCTCCTGGTAAGTTGTCATAATCATCATTGACGCCATACAATTCGAAGGCAGCCAAAAGGATTTCTGCCCTCTTATATCACTAATGGAATATTAGAATTGTGGTGTCCGTCAACTACTGTATGTGCAAGTCAGAGAAGAGGCAACCATGCTTCAAGTGTGGTAATAAGCTGCCCAAGTTTGGAGAAGATTTTGAATAGAAGTGCAAAGGTCATTCCCATGCTTTGTATTCATTTGTATAAATAGTACAAGTACTACATATATAGTTGAGTAAAGATAGGAAAGATTAAAACAGCAATATAAATTGTAACAACAATGGATTAGATAGATGAAGACTAAATTAGCCATAAGAAATTTCACTAATAGGAAGCAATTATGTGATGGCGAGCTTCGAAAGCAGGTTGAGAAACCTGGGGAACATAGTGCCTTGGTTAAAATATCTCCAAGTTGATCCTCAAAAGATATAAACTCAATGATCAAGCCCTTGTTAAACACATGCTCCCAAATCAAGTGTGGTGGGCGCTTTACAATATGTTAATGTTACTTGGCCTGACATATCTCTGGCAATGAAGAAGGTTCTGTCAATTTATGCATTGCCCTACATCATTGTATGGAAGGATGTTAAAAGGATTTTGCACTATTTAAAGGGTTATATTAATCAAGGTTTGTAGATTTTACCGTCTTCATTCTCTACTCTATCAGCATATTCTGAGATTGGACAGGAGATCCATATGCTTGTCATTCTACTGTCGGCATTTGCATCTTTTTTGGCTCCAACTTGGTCTATTGGTTCTCCAAAAAGCAAACCCAATCTCTATATAGAGCATAGAGTTGAAGTACTGATCTCTAGTGCTATTATCTTGGCCTCCAATCCGGTGTTCCATGCTTGCACCAAACACATAGAGATTGATTACCACGTTATTCGAGAAAAAGGTATTGTCCATGGAGCTTACTCTTAAATTTGTCTTCTTAGAAGAATAACTGGCTTAAGTCTTCCTTAAGCCACTATCCACTCCATGGTTCCACTTTCTACAATCCAAGCTCACCATCACTGATTTGCTGCTGAGCTTGAAGGGGGACATCCGCTCTTCCTATTGACTTAGTCTAGCTTTGTATTCTACACTAGTTCTTGTTCCTTTATTCTTTCCTGAATTATCTCAACTATACTTCTGTTATCTTGTATCTATCTTGTATTATACATATCATGAATACAAAGCACCTTGTGAGCTTTTGCCACCTCGGCTTTAGTTAGGAGTAGTATAAGTCTCATTTTCCATGAACCCAACTAGCATAAGAAGTATTACTGATAAACAATACTACATCAGTATCAGCCTATGAGGAAACTGTTGTGATGTAGGACTCATAGTCAAGGACCTACGGAAAAGACCACCAAGAGTAAAATAAAAGAGATCAATATCCGTGAGGGGAGAAGACATGACAGCAAACCGATTTGACAGCTACTTGATTGTTTGGAGATGATCAACCACAGGAGTAGATTCTGTCTTTATGGTTTGAAGTTGGTCTCTTGAAGCTTGAAGAAAAAACACAAGTGTTATAGCTTAGACCAGAAGGAGAAGGCAGATGTGGGTGGCCATAATCCAACTAGCCAGGTGCTGGTCTTGCTTAACCTAGAGGGTGTACTCTTGATTGAGAGTGGGGACCTTATCAGCGACCAGGAATTGAAATGGACAAGGAAGGGTACCATTAATGTAGCCAACTAAGTCATGACTGTACAGGATGGCAAGGAATTGGAATTTCCAGAATAGGTAGTTTGTATGGTAAAGTTTGACAGACACAAAGCGAACAATTCTATCCACATAGTAAGGAGTGGGGTTGGTGGTGGTGGGAAGAAGAGGGGGCACAAGAGAGGAAGAACTGGCTGCCATGTGAACAGAAGTGTAAAGGTCACTTCTATGCTTTGTATTCATTGGTATAAATAGAAAAAGGATACAAATATAGTTAAGTTAGAAAGGAATAAAGCAACATTCAATATGGTAACAACAATGCATAAGATACTTGAAGACTAAGTCAGCCATGGGAGAGTTCACTAATAAAGACATAATATTTATAGCCTTGTCACCAACAAGTAAGTTGCCTTCTCTTCTTTGTTGCATTTCTAAGTTTGTTTTTGTGCTACCCACCACCACAAACCTATTAACCCCTGCAAACCTATTAACCCCTGCTTGGAAGCCATTGATCCATTAATCCACTTCATCCTCTGTTTCAACTATAAAACTTCTCACGTGTAAGCACATTTTCAAGATTTAAGATTTAGCATGGGGACAAACAAGGGGCAAATAGTCCATTTGAAAATAAAAGGAGGCACATTAATATTCTTCCATGTATGAGCAAACCAGTAGGAAATAACACAAGTGGACAAAGGAAATAATTTCATGCTTGTGCTCCTTGTAAGAATAAAACAAGATAGAAATATGTATATAAAAAAACTTACCGTAGTCTGTGTGAGCACCACTGCAGTTGATCAGTAATAACGCAAAGCCAAGAGGAAGATAAAAAAACATATCATTAGACATAGCTTGTTTTACAAAGTAGATAAAGCACACTATTGACAATTTTCATTACCATCCAACATCGTCTTCCATATTAATGCCATTCCAAGCAGGGTAACCAATCAACCGGAACACCCAAAATGGGTCACCAGCTTTGTCACCTTCAAAAGCATCAGGTGAACCACCCAATGCTAAAGCAACTCCTCGCATAATCTTTCTTGAAAGATCTGCATTAGAATAACACCAGATACATATAAATTTCTCCTACTAGAAAATCTAATAATGTATTAAAGAACATATTTGTCCAACACTGGCATGCCTATCATTAGGGTTATGTACTCCTCCATTAATGCTTTGAACTTGTTAGGGTAGACCGGCCTGTATTAGGAGCTTTGTTAGCAGGATGTACACATACAGAATGCAATCCAAACATAAGTAATCAAATAGAAAGATTAGGGGGAGGAAAAACTTTAAAAAGTTAAAACATGCAAAATACAAAATCTCAAAACAAATGAGCCTCCAAAAGGTTTAGAGCAAAATGCATTGATTGTGAATGAAAAAAAAAAATCAACTGCTCACAGCTCTGAAGGATGTACATATCCCAAACAAGCTTCAAATTGTAATCCCCAAAATTTCATCAAGCAGTTAAGAACTATTGTATAAACTCTACAGCATAAAATAAGAGTGATGATAATGCAGACCACAAATTCGATCCTTCTAATGCTGCACCAAGATCACCGTACGCCCCATGTTTTATTTCCCTGTAGACCTTTAAGTAGAAAGAGAAAAAGTGATTAATAAAGCATAAATATGTAAATAAAAAATTAATAAGAACAGTAGAGAGACTGGCAGTGCTTTACATCAATAGCCTCGTGCATGTCGGGTTTGCCTAGAGTTATGTTCTCTCCGATTCTTTGGTATCCTCTATTTCCAAAGGTAACAGAATATACAGTAAAATGACCACAATCAACAACTTCAAGTGCTCACTCAGGAAAATAAATGAATCTGGAAAAGAAGTTTATATGAGTAAACCTGTATCCAGTTTTAGCAGACATTTTGATATTAAGCTTTTCCTCAGATGGGAGATGGAAAAAGAACGGGTTATATCTCTTACTCCTTTGGTGAGTGAATCAGGAATACCATGACCTTTCTGGTGAAGTAATGAAAAATTCGAACACAAAGGTGAGAAGGGATTCAATTTAGCAGCATTAAAAACTAGGTCAATTGTAAACAATATGGTCTAGTTATACTTTCATTGGTCGTACCACATAAAAGAATCCAATTTCCCTGCAAGCCTTGTCTAACAGTTTCACTACTTGGAGAACACCAGCATCTGTACTCATTCCTGGGTCGTAGCACCTTTCCAATAGGATGCTAACATCTGCAACAATGGCGGGAAAGAAAGCTGATCAGACACAGTAAAGCAAGACATTATGGGACATATGAAACATCATCATCCTCACTATTCATGTTTACTCTGACCCAGTCAGAGGAGTGGAGGCCGCCACATGGAAGGTGAAGGAACAGAGTTGAATTTAACAGAGGAACAATAAATTGCAAAAAAATAAAATAATTTCATGCACATGCCGAAAAGAAGAAGGGGGAGAGAAAAACAAAAGAAAATGAATAGAACAGTACCTATGAGTGGGATCGATTTAAAATCGGTGGCCATTGTGAGAATCAAGGTGACAGAGAGCTGGGCTTGGGCGAGGGCGAAGCTCACGCTCCTGCGGGTGAGAATGATATTATTCTCGCCTTTGCGTAATAATTATGGGGAGATCGATCCAGCGAGGAAGGAAGTAGTTGCTATTTATTTTGCACAAGCCAATTTCGTTGCTGCTACGAGCTACAAACTTCCGTTCCCCCGTGTAATTCAAAAGAGAAGAGGGAGGGAGAAGTAGGCTTTTCCCTGTAAATTAAAATGTTAATTATAGCGTAATTGTAAAAGAATAAGAGGATCGATCAGAGGAAGAAAAGCAAAGGCGGAGAGGAACCCAAGTGGGAGTGGCAGAACTTAGACGGCGAGAGTTCTTCCCCGTCGTCCTGCGGATCGGCGGGCGTGACAGCCTTGCGTCGTCATTTACTCTTTATTAAGACGGTCATTTACTCTTTATTATTATAGTTAATTACGTGGGGAAAAAACTGTAAATTATTATTATATTATAAATGAACAATTAAATAAAAATTTTCCACACAAAAATGAAAGTGTAAATGGTACTCTTCTACTACTACTCGAAAAAACGTAACTATCAATAGAGTCTTGGAGAAGAAAGACAAGAAGTGCATCAAACTTTAAATTAAACTAGCCAAAAGACTGATTTTTTAAAACTAATTAATAATGTATATTAAATATACATAAAAATTAATTTCAAAATTATCGTGACTTTATTTTTTAATAAAGATAATGAACACTTATTTATGTTCAACAAAAAAAATATAGTTATACATAAATATAATTAATTTCAATAAATAATTTTTTTAATAATTGTATAGAATTTATTTTAAACAAATTTAATTCAATTAGAATTATATTGTTTTTATAATTTTTACTTTAAATAAAAATATAGTACAATACTTTTCTAACAATAAATAATAATAATAATAATTTAAAATTAAATTAGCATATACTATTATTATTATTATTATTATTATTATTATTATTGTTATGCGCTCAAGTCAAACGCGAGATCAAAAAATCTCAGCTATCCAAAAAAATTATTTTGGGGCAAAATCCAACACAAAGCCGCTAGAAACAAACGAGAAAGGGTGAAATTGTCCCGATAGGCGAAGAAATTCAGGCGCCAGGAGGGAGGGTTATCGTCCATACTTGAAATTCAAAACACTTCGATTGGGGCCCTGTGTTCATGTTGTTTTTTAATTATTGAAAGAAAATTGCATTAATCTCTCACCACCGTCCCTCTTTGCCAGTGCCGGCGCAGCCGTTTCACCTCGGCGGTGGGTTTGGAATTGGAAGTTGCAGTTTTTGATATGTATTTGTTTGTTGGTTTGTTTATTAATCTCAGTGTCTCTCCCTCTACTTCGATGATTATTTGTGATTGTTTTAAGCGGTATTAATAGTAAATTGTTGTTGTTCTATTTGATTATTTGTGGTTGCGTAATTCGTTGAGATTTTGTTGTTGCCGAGGAGTTTATTCAATCTTCCCCTTCTTTTTCCCTTTAATACTTGTGAAATCAATTTGGATGTTTTTCGTTCGATTAAACTTGATGTAATGATGTTGAACTGCTACATGCCTACCTAAATTTTGATGCTCATTGCTCCACATTGTATATGAATGTGAGTGCTTTATATTAGTATTTATTTATTTACTTATTATTATTATTATTTGAACCACATTTAGCTCTGCCCGGGAGCGACGCCGTGTGGAAAAGCTAAAATTTTTTCTTAGGCATCCATATATTGGTGGTTAATGGCATTTTTTGCTGATGGTGACGCATTTCATAATTGGCTTACCTCTGCTCTTGATCATCCTCCTCTCACTCAGGCTTTAACTTTATTATCACTATTATTCTCACCTGTAGGTAGGTTGTTGACACTCAAACGATGCCAACCAAAAATTTCTGAAAAAGGGCGTTTGATGATGACGATGAAGGTGAGGCCAAGACAGATGAGGTGGAACAAGAAAGGTGGTTAGCTATTTTCTTCGAACTTTCTCCTCATTAGGGCATTCCTCTGATTATTCTTGATTTTCTTAGTTCAGGCAGCGATTCAATATCACATTTTCTTTGTAAGGAAAAATACCATCGTTTTGTTTCTCTTGTATTAGTATGGCTTTAGAGGAGGTAAAATTTCTTCAGAGGCAAAGGGATAGGAAACCAGGCATCCCGGCGATGCCGTCCTTGCATAATTCTTGTGTCTTGACTATGCCACGAGCAAAGAATGGCGGTGATGGTGAGAAGGAAGAGTTGGTCTTGCAAGACACCTTTTCACATGAGACTGCTGTCACCGTTGAAGACCCCAATATGTGAGTGCTCATAAGCAGCCCTCTATTGCTTTTATGACCAGAATTTTGATTGTTTCCAGTCACTTTCTCGTTTTGGTTCCTCCCTATTGCCCTCTATATTCCGTTGATGAAATAGCCTGTTGTCCTTTTGATAAGTTGATTGTGTCACTTTTTAAGAATCTTTCAAAAAGTGCCCGTGAACAATGATGGCCATTGTATTTTTTGTGTTTATTGCCATCAATGCATATTTTTTATACTTTGTAATGACATTTGCTTCTTTTTTTAATTTTTTTAAACTTTTATTTTAATTTAAAGCTTTACACCATTTTCTAGGGCTTGTTTTGCACGTAGTTCATTGAGAATGGACAATCATCAAGATAACGGATATGAGGAAAAAGAATTAGGCTAACATATTACAATAGTCTATCCTAGTAATGGACAATTATCAAGATAACGGATATAAGGAAGAAGAATTAGGCAACATATTACAATAGTCTATCCTAGTATAGAAGATGAGTTTAAACCAAAGGTTAGAATAAAATTTGATTGTTTAGATGATGCACTCAATTTCTATAGTAGTTACTCAAAAATGGCCGGATTTTGTGTACGTAAATATAGTAAAAATTATAATAAGAGAATAAAAGAGTTATGGTTTCAAGTGTTTGTGTGTTCTAAAGAAGGACATATAAAAGAAGATGAGGCACACAGAGAAATACCCCACAAAGGAAAAAAGAGAAGTCATCTTATAATTATTAAAGAAGATTGTCATGTACGCATTAGGGTAACCAAAAATGTAGAGGGCACATGAAAGGTTATGCATTTTGAAGAAGGACATAGTCATGCAATCCTGACACCATCAAAAACTCAATTTCTCAGGTCACATAGGCTTGTTACAAATGTGCACCGAAATTTGATTGACACATTTTGGAAGGCTAACATAAAAACTTTTCAACTAATGTCTGTGCTAGAAATTGAAGCAGATGGGGCTGAAAATATTGGTTGTACAAAGAAAAATATTAGAAATGCCCAGACAAAAAAAAGAAGAGATAAAAGAAATAGATGCTCAGACAAAACTTTATTCTCTAATTGGGGAGAATTGCACTGTATATTTAATCGATGGGCCAAAAACGCATATTCATCATCTGAGAAATTTGACCTTGCCAAGCAAAAACTTTTAGAGATAGAGAAATTAGTAGAAGATGTGGTAAATGATCCACATCATGGAATACAAGTCCAGCATGGAATACAAGTGCATCATGGAATACAAGTACATCCATCGGCACAATCAAGGACAGAAGGAAGTGGTAAAAGATGGAAAAGTGGTAAGAAATAGCAATGGACCATATGGTAAAAGATAGGCTATGCTATGGTTGCAATAAACGGGGAATTGGGCATGATAGGCGCACTTGCCCTGCAATTTTAGCACATCGATAATGTTGCCTACCACAACCTTTATTTTTATCTTTGTTATATATAATTTATGTGATTAATTGCCATATTTTAATTTTAAATATGTAGGCAAAAAAGTGTTCCATCTGAAAGTGGAGTCGTGGTGTCTATTCAGGTACGTCGGTGCGGTGATGGCGAATCTTAAAGCAGTGATGCAGAACGACTATGATAACTCTGAATCTCGAAGAACTGTATAAAGTTATGGATTTGTAACTTTTTTCCATGAATTGTTATTGACTTTAATCAAACATAACAAATTTGAAACTTGTAAGTTTGTATTTTTATTCATCATGTGGAATAAAGGTAAATGTGTTGACTATGATGGCTTTCATGTGTTTTGATTCTGATGTGTTGTTGACTTCATCAACATAATTTAAATGTTATCAGAATATATAAGAGTCTACAATTTTTTTAATTTATAATTGATCACAAAATTAAATTTTTAACTATTTACTGAGTTAGGATGCATTCTTTCATAATATTGACTCGAGTCGGGACCAAGTTAAATTTTAATTGACTCAAGTTTGGACTGAGTCAATTTTTTATTGACTTCACTTGAGTCGATACTGAGTCAATTTTTTATTAACTTGACTCGAGTCGATACAAAGTCAATTTTTTATTAACTTAACTCAAGTCGATACAGAGTCAATTTTTTATTAACTTGAATCAAGTCGATACTGAGCCAATTTTTTACTGACTTGACTTGAGTCGATACCAAGTTAATTTTTTATTTACTTGACTTGAGTCGATACAGAGTCAATTTTTTATTTATTTGACTCGAGTTGATATCGAGTCAATGTTTTATTGACTTGACTCGAGTCGATACCAAGTCAATTTTTTATTAACATGACTCGAGTCGAGAACGAGTCAATTTTTTATTGACTTGACTTGAGTAGATACAGAGGCAATTTTTTATTTACTTGACTCGAGTCGATACCGAATCAATTTTTTATTTACTTGACTCGAGTTGATATCGAGTCAATTTTTTATTTACTTGACTCGAGTCAATACTGAGTCAATTTTTTATTGACTTGACTCGAGTCGAGACAGTGTTAATTTTTTTATTTATTTGACTCAAGTTGAGACCCAAATAATTTTTTATTTACTTGACTCGAGTCGAGACCGAGTCTAGTTTTTTTTAACACGAATCGAGCCCAACTGTGGCAGGGGTGGTGGTGGCATGCAGCAGCGACTGTGGTAGGGCTAGCGGTAGTGGGAGCCAATGGCAGGGGCCGGTGCGAAGGGGCCATGGTTGCGGTTGATGGCGGGGAGCCGCGGCTTGGGGGCAGTAGTCGTCGTTGCAGGGGGCGAGCCAGCGATGGGTAAATGAGGGCTTGGGGCGGTTGTCGTCGCAGGGGATGCTAGTGGGCAGGTCGCGGCGGGGGGCAAGTGGGGCACAGCCGGGGGCGGGCAAACCGTGCCAGTGAGGGGGCTCAGGGGAGGTGGGGGAGGGGGTGCTCTAGGCCGTTGGATCAGATCCAATGGCCCATAATCCCTGCGCGGCAACGCACTGCGAAATCCAGGCAGCGCATTGCAAAAATTATATATATATATATAGAGAGAGAGAGGGGGAATATTGACAGACGCATTCCAATATCCTGTCAAATGCAGTCTGAATCAGGACTTATTGATGGGAAGATTCATCGAAAGGCATTATTTTCGAAAATATATTTCTTAAACGAGTATTTTCCCCAACACATAAATTTCTCAAAATATTTGATTAATTTGGCGAGAAGCAATCACTGATCAAGAAGACTAGTATTTTTTGGAAAAAGGAATGATGAATCTACGATTTGAGCTCCGGCCCCCAAGTGGGATAGTCTGACAATATCGTAATTAATTTGTGGTAGGATCTATAGTTAAAAGGGAAAAAAAAGTTAATTGACGATCTTTAATTCGGGGATTGGCTGGATTTTTTATATCTTTTGTTTTTCACAGTAACACTGCTTCTTCGGACTCTGATGAAACAGACTGTTACAATAGATAGATCCATAAAAAAGTAGAGGCCTAAGGAAATACCGAATGAAAGATAATTTCCATTTCCCGCTTTAGCAGGCCCGACCTCTATCCTTTAAAAATAAATAAATAATCCAATTGGCGACCTATTTCCTGCCTCGGATCATACTAGTGCTATCTGAACTGGAAACACGAAAGAAAGAAGCCAGCACACAAATCCCCATTATTATGACAATAATTGTTCAATATAGTAATTAAAAGAGTGCCACATTCCTCCTGTAAGAGTTGACAGTCATTTACTAGTTAACGTCAAACTATGAGACCATCGTATGTATATCCAAAATCCGGGTAAATTAATTAAGAGTGGTTAAGATAGAAAACAAGCTTCACTTCGGTACGTATAGCACAAACTTCTATCTTCTCTGCATACTTTATAGCATGGTTGTATAAATTGGAATCGGAATCGGAATTAGTTTTTGATGGAGTCGGAATCGAAATCGGAATCGGTCTAAATCAGACAGGAATAGGTTCAGTTGAATTGGCCTGAATCGGTCCAAATTGATTATATATAAAAATTTGATAACTCATAACATAAATACCTGAAATACATAATTATATAATTTTGCAACACAAAAAATTTGCAATTGTATAGCACGTATAAATTTGCATAGCACATATAACAACACAATTGCAGACTCTCCCTACGAATTTACATATCACATACACATTTGCACATATAAATTTGCATAGCACGTATAACAACACAATTGCACAATTGCACACTCTCCCTACGAATTTGCATATCACATACACATTTGCACATATAAATTTGCATAGCACATATAACAACACAATTGCACACTCTCCATACGAATTTGCATATCACATACACATTTGCACAACACATATCATAAAATTTGATATATAAATTTGATCATGAATCCCAAATCAGCAATAAACAAAATTTGTGAAGCCTAGCCAACAATTTGCAGATTTAATTTTTAAAAAAATCCAACTTTACACGAATCGGTCGGAGGTCCGGTTGGCGGCGAGTCTCGCAGCCACTGGACTGTTGGCCGGCCACACGTCGGAGGCGCAGATGTGAGGGCAGCGGCGATGTCGATAGCGCGGTCGGAGGAATAGTCGGCGGTCCAAAGTCGGCAGCGATTCGTGCGTCACACAGCCGATTCGGTCCGGCCACACGTCGGCGGCGACGTTGCGAGGTCGGAGGCAAGGTTGGCAGCCCGGTCGGCGGTGAGCCCGGAGTCGGGGACGCACGGCGGAGGCGAAAACGCGGCGGCGAAGGGCGGACAAGCGGCGGCGGAGTGGGGGAGCGGGTTAATTTTAGGTTTTGAAATCAAAATTACCATTTTACCCATGCTTAAATAATTTAATAAGTATCATACTTAGGGTATTTTAGTAATTTACCAAAAAATTGATTCTTCCCGATTCACCCCGATTCCGAATCGGAGTCAACTCGGTTGGAATCGGGGTGAATCGGGCGAATTCGGCTCCGATTCGGGGCCGACCGATTCGGCCCCGAAATCGGATCGGCACGCTGCCGATCCGATTCGAATCGGCCGATTCCGGCAACTCTGATTTATAGCAAGCATGAGCTAGTGGGTAGTTGAAAAATGAGAAAGGTTCTCTTCGCTTTTGTTTTTTTGTCTCTTATCAGACTCTCTGAGTCTCTATGTGGTTTATTGACAGGGAGATGAGAAATTTGTATCTGCTCTTGGCCCTCCTTTTTCACTCTCTTTCAAGTGCATACCATGAGAGTGGGGGGAGCAAATACATCCCACATTTTATATCACATATCATGTCAACCGAATCATCTCCCCTCACCACATACAAGGCCTGGAATATATCCCACATTTTATATCACATATCATGTCAACCGAATCATCTCCCCCTCACCACATGCAAGGCCCATCAACTCCCCCTCACCACATGCAAGGCCCAACATGTAACACCCCAAATCCGGTTCACACTCGTGAACCGAACCGGCATGTTACCAGCCCCGGTTAGGTCGGCTAACCCGAACCTAACTCATACGGATCCAATCTCGGCGTCTTAAGATGTAGATACGACTTGTCATGCATGGATAAATTCATAAAACCCTAACATGATACTACATGGATGACATGCAACCTAAATTTCACACCATCACAATTACAATCAAAATCGATAAAAATTCTGAAATAAAACCAACAGGGTCTCCCCTAAAAGTGCAATTATGGGCCCACCCTGTCAAAATAATATATATACATATATATATACGTATATGCATATAATACATTCACACATAAATCTACATCTATATGATATTCATTCTGAAACTCGGGTCTCAACCCACTACGCTTCGGCTGCTCAACTCTGATCATATTTTGCATTCTATTATCGTGTCTTAGCATTTCATTCACATCATATCATCATGCTCATGCATTTGAATCATGTCATTCACAATATAATAACATAATAACACAATATTAAACATTCAGAAATCTAACATGTGTGTGTGTACAAGACCTCATTGCTCCTCCGTCCAAGCTGGCTCCTCCAACTCGTGATTATTACCTACATATAGTATAAAAACACGTCAGTAACAAGTGTTACTGGTCCGGAAAATAAAATAACTATAACAAGCTGGCTATGAGAGCAAACTCTCATATGAAAGAAAACCATCATACTCCACGTGAACACTCTGAAGGGCACTACTGAGGAGCCACTGGGCTGCAGACCCGGTAGCATCCCGAACTTACTGATCTGCTGCTGGTACTGTGCCGCTCTCGGCACTTCTTTTTCAGTACTTCTCGTGAAACTTTATCCTAAGCCCTCTCCTTACCTCCATATTTCTCCTGGCCTTGAGCACGAAGGCCGAGTACTCTCAGGCAGTCGCCTTTAGTACCCTTTGAACCACAAGTCCGGACATGCGCTGTACTAAACAGTACCCGTAAACCTCCACGTTCTCCGGGTGTGAGGAACTCAAACGCGGAGTTGTCAGGATCCCTCGGGAATGGAACAGTCCGCTGGCACTAATCCAGAGCCCGCTTTGACTGTCACGGCATCCTCTGCATGGTACGTGCAGTCGATTTCTCCATCTCTCGTCTCACTGAAAACGCGAAAACTACATATATATAGGGCTGGGTAGGGATTTATATAATAGGCCCGAAGGCAACTTGTGGTGGATCTTGGTTTCGAAATCATCCTCGAGGGATCTCATCCTCGAGGGGTTATTAATCCGGAAAATGTTCGGTTAAATGGCCCGAGTTAAGTGGGATCCGATAAAACGCCACTTAACCCGTCCTGTAGGCAATAAATTAAACATACAATAGAAAGAGTAAATCAGAGACGAGTCCTAAACGGACCTGGTAGAAGCTCCAAGCGTGTCATCGCGCCTAGGCGGCGAGCTCCTATTCCGTACCTACACATCAAAACTAAATACTAACGCCCGCTAACTAAATGATGCATCAAACTCAACACAATTAAACACAAAATAATCAATCATCAAATAACCATAAATATGAAAATAACTCTAACTCATCCTATTCATGACAATTTTATTGTATTTTTCCTAAGTTACATCATACACAATTATCATGCTCAATTTACTTACTTCATTAAATCACTTAACCTCCATAAACTATCAATCACATCATGTAACTTATCACTTCATCACTTATCCTCCATTCACTATCAATCACATCATAAATCCTAGCATGTTGTGCTAACAATCATCATCAACTTTAAATAATCAAATCGGAGGTAATTATACCTCACGTCGTCGGCAATCGGCGACGGTTAGGGTTCCGTCGCGCGCCTCGGAGCTCGAATTCGGCGCTCCTCGGCGTCCGAAGCTCGATCGGGCTCCACCGGGTGAGCCCCGCGGAAGATCCGGTGAATTCCGGCGAATTCCAGAAATTCCGATTTTCCGGCGGTTTTCCGGCAGTTGCTGGCGGTTTTCCGGCGACTTCCGGTGGTTTTCCGGCGACTATTGCCGGTGGTATCTACTAGCTGGATAGGGGTCATGTAGGGTACCCTCGGAACCGGCTCGGCGAGCCCGACTCATCTACGAGGTCGACGCGGCCAACGGAGGTGGCGGCTCGCCGGAAAACGGCTAAAACAGGGCCGGCGGCGATGGGTCGCTAGATCCGGCCGGCCAGGGCGGCGATGGCCTCCGCTCCGGTCGGGGAAGGCCGCTAGGTGGTCGGTGGTGCTGAGGCGACCACTGGATGACGGCTGCGACGGTCGCCGGCGGCAGAATCGGCGACGCGACCAAAGGCAGTCGCGGCGCTAGGCGTGGCGATTCCGCCGTCGCGGCGGCCTGGCAGCGGCCGGGGCTGGTCGGGGTGGCACGGCGACGCCGTGGCGGAGCTGGGCGGCGACGATCGGCGGCCGGGGCGGTGCCGACAGCGGCGGCGGCGACGCTGCACAGGGGCGGCGTCGGGGTTTGGTTTGGGGAAGAAAAGAAGGCGCGGGGTGTGTGGTGGCAAGGTCGTAAATATTACTTGACTCGTCTCCGGCTCGAGTCAAGTATAATAACTAAGTCGTATTAAATCCTAAAAAATTCATAAAAATCGGGAAAAATCCCGTAAAATCAAACAACACCACAATATTATAATGATATGCTCTATGACTAACAACCCACCCAGACTGCCCGAACGCGTCCTAACGCGGTAAACGGCCTAATACTAATTCTACGATCCACTATATATAAAAATAATAAAAAAAATGACTGGCATACTCTCATATATCTGATAACTCATTCTGTTCTGCTGTGTTCATGACGTTATCATCATATACTTGGGTACGCATGACCCTCATAGCTCATACACGCGACTGGCATCGGCTCGGTACACGTGTCCTGAAACTGACTCAACTCGAAAAAAATAACGGTCGACCCGACCGGTTCTGAATATAAAACCCTAACTCGAATCGTGGGTTTTACACAACATGTTATAGTGAAGTTCACTTGCTCACATATTAGGGTGATATTATAGTGAAGTTTCAGGAGAATCCAATCATCGGGTGGTGCAAGGCTCACATGTTATAGTGAAGTAAGTTCCATGAGAATCCAATTCGGACAAGCCCACCCGAATCATCTCCCCCTCACTCCCTCACCACATAGTGACGGCTCACATGTTATAGTGAAGTCCAATTCGGGCAAGCCCACCCGAATCATCTCCCCCTCACCCTAAACCCTAAACCCTAAACCCGAATCATCTCCCCTCACTCCTTCACCACATAGTGACGGCTCACATGTTATAGTGAAGTCCACTTCGGGCAAGCCCACCCGAATCATCTCCCCTCACTCCTTCACCACATAGTGAGGGCTCACATGTTATAGTGAAGTTCAAAGAGAATCCAATTCAGTCAAGCCACCCGAATCATCTCCCCTTACCACATAGAAGTTCTAGGAGATACCATTATTGGGTCCAATAGGCCTCCAAACAAGACTTGTAATAAGTGTCATGGGCCAACTAGGCTTTGATACAATTATTGGGTCCAATGGGCTTCCAAACAAGACTTGCAATAGGTGTCATGAGCCTTTCTTAATCCAAAAGCTCGCTTAAGGAATAAGGCTTTCCTATTAGCTTATATACAAATCATCAATCACCTCCATATATGATGTGGGATATACCCAACAAAGACTTTCTTGAATTAAATAAATGCCTTTCAATGCGCAAAGCCCAGACAAAGTAGAAAACACCGATAAACATCCAACACAATGTTCCTTTTCTTTTTCTTTTTTCTTTTGGTGATAGGTATCATTTTCCAAATTTCTTACAACCAATTCAGACAAGATGAGCAGGTCAATAAATAGTTTTTACATGATTGGCGGAGGAAAAAGACATAGAAAGTCTCTAATCTCCTGCTTTACCATGCCTGCAGATGTTGGCATTTGTTTAGCGTGTACTTTATTTTAGAACCCAAACAGCACACCCGAATCAACATTGTGAAAGCCAGGAAAAAGAGAAGTGACAAAGCCCACAACAATAATTTGAATTTCCTTGACAAGTTTTCAATTTCAATCACTCGGAGAGAAATCAGTTTTTCACAACTAAATCCTCAAGTCTCCATCATCCTGGTAAATTAATTAAGAGTGGTTAAGACAGAAAACAAGCTTCGGTTCGGTACGTATAGCCTAAAGTTCGGCCTTCTTTGAATACTTTATAGCAAGCATGAGCTAGTGGGTAGTTGAAATATGAGAAAGGTTCTCTTTGCTTTTGTCTTTTTTCCCAAGACTCTCTGAACCTCAGACCCTCAGACCCTCAGACCCTCTGCTTTATAAGAAGAAAAAAAATGAGATGATGATCATCATAGAAGTGTGATATTATTTAGGGCTCTTTGTGGTTTATTGACGGGGAGATGAGAAATTTGTATCTGCTCTTGGCCCTCCTTTTTTCACTCGTTAATGCCTCTCTTTCAAGTGCATACCATGAGAGTGGGGGAGCAAATTGGGCTTGCCCTGCAATATGTCCATTGCAGAATGCCACAAACAGGATGATGAGTTGCTGATGTATTCCGAAATGGCCAGAAGAATTCTGCAGCAAACGCAGGAGTACATATCTTATCGCGGGCTCCAACCTGACAGACCTGCGGGTGGTAGTGGTAGATCTGGTAAGCCTTACAGGAGAGGGTGCGAAAAGATCTATGGTTGCAGGGGTGAATACTAAGCAAAGAGCTTTCCCCCGCACTACAAGTTCATACTATGCGTTTTTTAGTGTCCTTTTGTTCCCATCTTTCTTGTTTACCATCATCACTTCAGGCATCAGTCAACATTGACGTGATTTTGGCTCATGGCTTTGCATTGTACAAGCGTTTTCTCCTCCAGTTCGTTTGTTAGTTTAGATGGATGATGTTTTGCCATGGGACAACATATTACCAACTCCTAATTTCTCTGGGAGTGCAGGCTTTCTCGAATTAAATAAATGCCTTTCAATGCACAAAGCCCAGACAAAGTAGAAAACACCGATAAATATTGCACATCATGTTCATTTTTTTCTTTTTCTTTTGATGATGGGTATCATTTTCCAAATTTCTTACAACCAATTCAGACAATGTGAGCAGGTCAATAAATAATTTTTACATGATTGGCGGAGAAAAAAGACCTTAAAAAGTCTCTAGTCTCCTGCTTTACCATGCCTGCAGCAGACGTTAGGCATTTGTTTAGCGTGTACTTTATTTTACAATCCAAACAGCACACCCGAATCAACATTGTGAAAGCCAGGAAAAAGAGAAGTGACGAAGCCCACAATAATAATTTGAATGTCCTTTACAAGTTTTCAATTTCATTCACTCGGAGAGAAATCAGTTTTTCACAAGTAAATCCTCTAAGTTTCCATCATAGAACACCCTGGGAGTAAACCTTAATCTCTACAATTATATCTTCCATAAAAACTTAAGTGCATATATAGATAAATAATGTAAGACTTCTACCCTTCTAAGGATATGTACTGATACATCCTATTTGATTAGGATATTCTCTTAGTTTATCTTAATAAAAGATAAATATGGATTTGAGATTTTCCCCATATTGGGCGTATTCTTAAGCTAAGTCCAAAGAGGCGGCCTCTTACTAGTGCTCCGGCGCCGCATTCACCCCTTTATCTCTTCTTCCAAACAAAATTTGCCGGTTGGCCTAAAAACCTATACAAATGTATTTGGTGATGCCCAAAGCAACTTAATGTTCATTTTTATGCCAAAATAAGAAACCATTTTAGACCAGGATTAGAAGGTAGGCAATTGTGAGGTATAGCATCGCAAAAGGATAACATTAATCGCATAAGACCATAATTTAAGACTCAAACAAGGATATAAAAAGTATCAAACTCTCCAGATGCAAAAATAGTCTGAAAAAAATAAAAATAAAAATTCTCCTCCTTCAATTGGCTCCAAATATCAATTCATCAGCTCTCTCGAGAACAATAACAAGAATTTAGAATATGTTCCAATCTGCATTGCTTGGAATAATAGCTTCAAAAGTGCTAGTTTCAGCTTATGGGTTTGTTTCAAGATTTCTTATTCAAGCGTTGAGCGGAAAACAAGAGGATACGAGGGATTTTACAAGGTCTAGGAGCGTTAACACCTTCAGGCCTAATAGGCGGACTTTGAAAGTGCTAGTTTAAGCTTATGAGTTTGTTTCAAGATTTCTTAGACAAGCATTAATTGAAGGAATACAAGAGGATACGAGGTGTACCAGGTACAGGAACGTTACCACTTTCACGCCTGAAGGCGGGCCACCATTTTCAGCTCGAATAGCCTGTCCAGGTTTTGTAGGTGCTGCTGCCCTATGCACGCCACATGTAAGCCTTCTAATAGGAGGTGTAAGAAAACCTATCTGGGATATGAACAACCCACAATTCTATCAATACAATACAACGTTGTACTTGTAATATACAAAGGACAGCCTAGATCGGTTGAACTTACAGATAAACAAGGGCTGCAAGAAAAAGGAGGAGAACAAGCCCGTCTTGATCCATCTTGATTGAAGATAAAGATTACAAGGGCCTCAAGAAAAAGGAGAACAAGCCTTTGTCTTGATCTATCTTGATTGACGCTAAAGAATATAGTTTCCTGTTTTATGAATAATAGCAAGTCCAGTTGAAAAGCAAACTTAAATCTCCTTACAACGACCTGTCTTACTGACTCTTGGGGGGTTGTTGTCGTCCTTCATGACCATACTCCCCGCACGCTGCACCTCTTCTAGGAACACCAGGCCTACTAATTAAGCACAAGGAGAACCATTAAAACTTCGTGCTGAATGTTGAGGAATACTTAATTTAGTAGTGTAACAAGATAATTGCTACAAGATGTTAAAATAAATGCAATACAATAAGGTACATAATTTTTAACATGGAAACTTTCCTCGAAATTAAGAAAAGAAAATTATAAGATTGTCAACCTAACCTCACCAATCCACTGTGATTACACCAATCCACTGTGATTATAAAAGTACTGTTGGGTTTGTCTCATATCGGTCGTAAAAGTTGTTAGTGACTTGTATATAGGCTAATGGGAAAGCCTTATTCCTTGAGCTAGCTTATGGATTAAGAGAGGCCCGTGACACCTATTGCGAGTTTCCTTGGTTGTTTAAAGTTCTTTTGGGGGCCCGAAGGGTCCAACAGTAGTTTCGGAGCTTGGGTGGGGGCCCCTGTGATACCTATTGCGAGTTTCCTGTAGTTGTTTAAAGCTCTTTTTATGGCCCGAAGGGCCCAACAATGGTTTCGGAGCTTAGGTGGAGGCCCAAAAGGCCCAATAAGTACAATCACATAATAATTATAGATAGAATAAAAAACTCTCACAAAGATATAGATCAGCAACACCACAAAATGGTAAACAATATTAAAAAACATATAGAACTTGCAGAAGATAGAGGAAAAAGATCAATTGGAAAAATAATTGATAAATCAAAATAGAACCCAATTAGTAAACCTCCATATTAACAACACTAGTCTTGTCCCAAAACTTCTTTAGGCTTCACTAGAAACCAACTCTCAAACTTGCAAATTTGAATGCTTAAACCACCATATATAGACATGTACATATAGGTAATGCTGATGGAATCTTCAATACACCAAGTTGGAATCTCCAACTTCCAATGCATTCAACCTAGTTTTCCAAAACTTGAACTACTAGTTACTAAGTACGAGGGAGGGATTTCCAACAATCTTCCCCTTCCCAACTTCATGAGAAGTGACTAAGTAGTATAGAAAACTCATTCCATACATGCACCATTCCTACAAAAAAATTGTTTATTCTTAGGAGCAGATTTAGTCGTCATATATGACATATTTTACTTAGTATGAATCATGGATAACTTCAACATTTCATTTTCTAGCACATCTCAAATCTAATGGTAGCAAACATCAATATGTTTGCTTCTTGAATAAAGACTGAAATTTTTGCTCAAGTGAATTGTATTCTAACTATCACAATGCACAACATATTCTTCTTGTTTCACACCAATTTTATTAAAAAATCTCTTTATCCAAAGCATTTCCTTACAAGCTTGAGTTGTGGCAATGAATTCTACTTCAGTTGTTGATAATGGAACACACTTTTATAACCTTAATTGCCTAAGAGATAATCACATGTAAAAGTAACAACAAAATCAGAGGTAGATTTCCTATAGTCAAGATCACCTCCTATGTCGCATCAGTAAAACCTTCCAACATTGTTTACCATTTTGGAAACATAACACACTTTAAAAGTTCCTCTTAGATGCCTTAATGTCCACTTCACCGCTTTTAGTGCTCCAACGACATATGCTATATTAGGTCTTGTGCAGACCATATGTAACAAGCCAAATTTGGTTCATGCTCGGGAACCGAACCTGAATGTGACAAATATAGTCCAACTTCTACGGATCTACTCTCGGCGTTTCGAGATGGAAGATGTCTATCACTATGCATGGATGAATGTACAAAAATAAACCTAATATGCTACTACATTGATGACATGACAACTAGCTCATACCAAAAATAATTCTGATGAAAATCGATAAAATTCGTAAGATAAGACGTACAAAGTCTCTCCTAAATGTGTAATTAAGGGCAACCCTGTCAAATTATTGTATATAAATATATAGATCCAAATACATTTATTGCACTATATTTGTCACATACACATTTAATTCGATCACATAAAAATATTTTCAACATTTGGGTCTCGACCCACCTGTTCATTCTATTCACATTTCACTTTTATCATTCGACTTGCACACTAATATTTGTTTTAAATCATCATATCAATATCCATTTCTATTTGCCACAATCTTCATCATAAGTATTTCATTGTTCATAATAACATAACAACACAATTAAAATAGTCAAAACAAACATTTGGTCAGTGCGTGTGAGTGCGTGCAAGAGACATCACTGCTCCTCCGTCCAGACTGAACTCATCTTACTCATGATCATCACCTACATATATTATAAAAACACGTTAGTAATGAGTGTTACTGGTCCAAAAATTAACTAATATCAAACTGGCTATGAGAGCAAACTCTCATATGAAAGAAAACATTCATATACTTCTTGTGAACTCTTTGAAGGGCACCTGCTGAGAAGCACACTGAGCTACAGACTCGGTAGCATTTTGAACAGACTGTTCAGCTGCTGGTGATTTTCTCATTTCATTTTCTGGTCCCTCGGGACTACAAGTATATCCTAAGCCCTCTTTTTCCCCCATAATTCTTTTGGCCTTGAGCACGAAGGCTGAGTACTCTCAGACAGTAGCCTTTAATACCCTTTGAACCACAAGTCCGAACATCACTGTACTAAACAGCACCCGTAAACTTCCACGTTTCTCCGGGTGTGAGGAACTCAAAATTGGAGTTGTCATGATCCCTCAGGATTGGAACAACCCACTCACTAATTCAGAGTCTACTTTGACTGGCACGCGCACCCGCTTATGGTACGTACGAGTCGGTTTTCCTATCTCTCGTCTCACTGAAAACTCGATAAAACTAAATATAGGTTTGGGAAGGGATTTATATAATAGGCTCAAAGACAACTTGTGGTGGATCTTGTTTTCGAAAACATACTTGAGGGATCTCATCCTCGAAGGTTATTAATCTAGGAAGATCTATTGAATAAATGACCCGGGTTAAGTGGGATTCGATAAAATGCCACTTAACTTGTCTTGCAAGTAATAAAATAATACACATTAGAATAGAGCGTAAAACAAAAAACAAGTCCTAACGGACTTGGTAGAAGCTCCGAGCGTGTCCTCGCACCTAGGTGGTTAGCTCCTTCTCCGTACCTACACATCAAGGCTAAATACTAACTCCTAGTATAATACATGAATGCTACACTCGTCATCAATCCATACAAGACAACATCTATTTACATGCATTTAAATTCAAACTCTAATTCATTATTATCATTCATTAACATGCATTTAAATTTAAATCAATACCTATATTACAATTACCAAAATCATAAAACAATTAAATAAAATTGGATAAATTTCTATACTTAATCGTCAGTCATGCGGCAATGGCAAAAAAGTTGTGACCAACTCAAGTGAGGATTGTGGGGGAGAGGAAAGGGAGAAAAAAGAAGGAAGTTGGGTGAGGAGAATGGTGGCGGCTGGATGGTGACAGTATCAGTGGTGTGGAATAAATAGATGTCAGGGGGAAGAAAACGAGTGGTCAGTGATGAAAATGAGTGGTCGGTGAGGAAAACGTGTAGTCGGTGTGAAAAATGAATGGTAAGTGAGAAAAACGAATGGTCAATGAGTGAGAAGAACACGAATGGTTAGTAAGAAAAATGAATGGTCGGTGAGAAAAACAAATAATCAGTGAGAAAAACGAATGGTTGTCTCGTAATTAAAACTTGACTCAACTCTGACTCTAGAAAAATAATACTAACTCGTAATAATTCTAAAAAGAATCCAGAAAAACAATGAAAAATCCAATAAAACATAACACATAACATTATAATGATATGTTTTATAACTAATAACTAGCCCAAACTACCCATAACGCATCCTAATGCATTATTCGACTTAAAAATAATTCTACGATCTAATTAAAATAAATAAAGAAAAATCTGGTGTACTCTCATATATTTTGATAACTCAATCTACTACTGCTTACTGACATTATCATTATATACTTGTGCAAACATGATTCTCATGGTTCATCACAAGATCAGCCTCGGCTCGGTACTCGTGTTCTGAAATTGACCCGACTAGGAATAACGGTCAAGCCGACCAGTTCAGTCTATAAATGTGACACCCCATTTCGGCTTACCTGTGAACCGACCCGAAAATGTCATCAGTGACCGAACTGTTCGCTAATCTACTGAATTTAGTTATGCTGACCCAGATCTACCATCGCGTCTTAAGCTGGAGATGTGACATGCAAAACATGGATAGAATAATTAAGTTCTAACGCAAGCCTACATGCATGCCATGACATACAAGCAAAAACAATAAATGAGAAATCCAAAGGAAAACATCTATTTCTATAGAAAAACGGACAGAGTTTCCCCTAAAAGTGCAATAAAGGCCAACCTGTCCACAACATGGATATGTGTATATATATATATATATATATATATATATATATATATATATATATATAGGCTCTCTGTTCATTCACATTTATCTATTTATTTTATAGGCAATTTATCAAGGCAAAACACAATATAATTATCGTTCACACAGCATCAACACACCATCATTATACATTACACACGATAGGTACATGTGTGCGGGGTGCCGTGCTACTCTTCTGCAGTCCCGACAGCTTTCAGTCATCACAATTCTCACCTACATTATTATACAAAATCGTCAGAAAGAAGATTCTGCATTTACAAATATCCGAAAGATGCAGTTTGGATTGTGGATCGCAGTGTGATGATTCTTTGAAAGAAAGAAGTCCCCCTAGTGTGAGTGCAGTGGACTCAATGAGGAGTTGAAGAATCTACATGGGAACACGAAGATGAGATGAAGAAGCGATACCCAGAGATATTCGATCAACCAGCTTCAGAACCAGGCACCTTTCTAGGGATTTCTTTTTCAGATTATGGATGAGTTTGAAACTTCCTTGGTTAAAATTTTGGGGACGAAATTTTTCTAAGGAGGGAAGGTTGTAAAACCCGGAGATATAACGAGTGTTACCAGTTAAGAAAATAACTAATATAAATCTAGCATAGGAGAGCTAACCCTCTTGTTGAAAAAAATATCATATACTTCCTCAAGAACTCTCACAAGGGCAGTAATGGGAGTCGTCACCCTTGGGTGGCAGCATCTCCTTTCAATATCTTTCTCTTTCTATAACATTCTCTTTCCTTGGCTATTTAAACTATCCCTTTGCATGGGAAAATCATTCTCTTTCATCCTCCGTAATACTCCTGGTCTTGAGTACAAGGGCCGAGTACTCTCACACATGCGCCCTCAGTACCCTTTTACACCACAAGTCTAGACATGCGCTGCACAACAGTACCCATAAACCTCCACACTTTTTGGGTTTAAGGAACTCAAAGGTGGAGTTGTCAGGATCCCTCGGGAATGGAGTGGATGCTCACCAATTCTAGAGCCCGCTTTGACAAACACATGCCCTATCTCAAGACAGGGCCGTCGGTTTCCTTTGTCTCACATCTCACTGAAAACTCTTTCATCGTGAGCTGGATCTGAGTTTCGAAAACATACTTGAGGGTTATTAATTCGAAAATATGATCGGCTAAATGGCCTGTGTGGAGTAGGATATGATAAAACCACAACTCAACACGTCCTCTTTCCTGTTCTAATCAAAACACAATAGAATGAGACAATAAATAGAGAGCGAGTCCTAAACGGACCTGGCAGAAGTTCCAAGCGTGTCCTCATGCCTAGGCGGCGAGCACCTGCTCCGTCCCTACACATCAAGTCTGAAAGTTAACGCCCACTAACTGAACGATGCATCAAACTCATCATAATCAACACACTCACAATGCAAACAACATCCATCAACTGTCATCTAATCATCAGTGTAGAAATAACTCTACCTCATCCTATTTATACCAATTTTATTATATTTTTCTAAGTTACGTTGTAGTCAGTTAGCGTGCTCAGATTTACTTAATTAGATTACTAATATCAATTCACTATCAAACAAGTCATGCAAGCCATCACTTCATTCACAATCAAGCATTTATCATATCAAATAATCAATCCTAGCATGTTGTGATAATAATAATCAATTTTAAATAATTAAATCGGAGGTAATTATACCTCACGTCATCAACAATTGGTGACGGTTAGGGTTTTGTTGTGCTTCTCGGAGCTCGAATTCGGCGTTTGGCGGCATCCAAAGTTCGATTAGGTTTGACTCGGCGAACTCGGCAGAAGATTCGGCAAATTCCAACGAATCTGGTTTTTGGCAGATTCTGATGGTTTTCCTGCAGTTTTTCGGCAACTTCCTGATGGTTTTCTGGTGACCGACAGGATAGTAGTGGTATGGGGTACCGTTGGCACTGACTCGACGAGCTCGACCCAATGGTGGTGTTGGTGAGGACAACAGCGGCAGCGATGATCTCCGATGGAAGTGACGAGTTCGACTGCGGTGGTCGGTCGCTTTGATTGGACCCACGGCCAGCCTTAGCGGCAATGCTAGGGAGGGGGAAAATGTTGGGGAGGTCGAGGGAGTGGTCGTTGGCGTCACAGCCCGGACTGTGGCGAATCGACTAGGGGAATGTTGCATGTTCGTGGGATGATTTTGGCGTCATAGCGGCCATACGGTGGCCGTGGTTGGTCGGGGAAGCACGACGACTGCACGGCGGGACAGGGTGGCGTTGATCAGCGATAGTGCAGCGACGACGGGATGCAGGGGTGGCGGCGATGGGGTTTGGGGTATGGAAGTGTCAGGAGGGAGAAGAAACACTTTGGTGGCAAACTTGTGAATAAGTATTGACTCAATTCCTACTCGAGTCAAAATAATTACTAGTTCGTAATAAATCTAAAAAAATCTAGAAAATATTTAAAAATCCCATAAAATATATTACACACCATAACACATAATGACATTTTCTATAATTAACAACCTATCCAAACTACCCTATAACGTGTCCTAATGCATTATTCGGCCTAAAACTATTTCAACGATCAAATACACAAAAAAAAGAAAAGTACTGCATACTTTCATATATTCTGATAACTCATTTCTCACCGTCTTTTTGACGTTATTATCATATATTTAGGTACACTTGACCCTCATCTCTTATAATTCACGGTTGGCCTCGACTCAGCACACAGTTCATGAACTGACTCGACTCGAACCGATAGTTAAACTGATTGGTTTGCTATAGCAAAACTCTAACTCGAGTCACAGGTTTTACAACCTTCCCTCCTTAGAAAATTTCATCCACAATATTTGTGAGATCCCTCAACTTAGTCCCACATCTAATACCTACTGGGAGAAGATCCTGTTTATAAGTGGGAATGGACTATAGATCTTTAAGTTTCGGGGTACCCATTTTAAAGAAATGACTTAGGCCCATTACGTTGCACTTTAGGCTTAGTCGTTACAAATGGTATTAGAGCCGACCTGGTTCCGTGTAAGATGGTGGGCTGGATTAGGAATGTTGGCTAGGCTGCCGGTCATGGGCCAGAAAGGTCGTGGGCTGGGGCTAGCAATGAGCCAAGTATAGGCATTTCAGGGACGAAATTTCCTAAGGCGGGTGGATTTTGAGATCCCTCAACTTAGTCCCACATCTAATACCTACTGGGAGAAGATCCTGTTTATAAGTCGGAATGGACTATAGATCTTTAACTTTCGGGGTACCCATTTTAAAGAAATGATTTGGCCCATTATGTTGCACTTTGGGCTGGGTCATTACAAAATTTTAACCAAGGAAGTTTCAAACTCATCCATAATCTGAAAAAGAAATCCCTAGAAAGGTACCTAGTTTTGAAGTTGTTGCTCGAATATCTCCGGGTATCACTTCTTCATCTCATCTTCGCATTCCCATATAGATTTTTCAACTCCTCTTTGAGTCCACTGCACTCGCACTAGGGGGGACTTTTTTTTCAGAGAATCTTCACATTGCGATCCACAATCCAAACTGCATCTTCCGGTTATGTCAGGTCTGATTGCAGCAAGTGAAACAGCAACAAACATTGCATTTTTCATGTTGAACTTATTAAGTACTTTTTCAATATGCTTTTCTTGTGATAGTCGTAGTCTTTTTATTTCTTTAGCATGCCTTATAGACATGCCCAATATATGTTTGGCTGGTCCCAAGTCCTTCATGGCAAAAAATTTGCTTTAACTCTTCTTCAAGTTTATAATCTTAGCTATGTCATATCCAACAATCAACATGTTATCAACATAAAATAACAATATTATGAAGTCATCATCACCAAATTTCTTGATGAATACACAATGATCTAAAATATACTTCTTGTACCTATGAACTTCCACAAAAGAGTCAAATTTCTTCTATATTGCCTTGGAGCTTGCTTGAGACCATACAAGTTCTTCTTCAATTTGCAAACCATTTGTTTCTTTCCCTCAACTTCAAAACCTTCAGGTTGCTCCATATAGATAGTCTCATCAAGATCTCCACGTAGAAAAGCCATCTTTACATCAAGTTGTTCCACCTCCAAGTTCATGTTTGCAACCACTGCTAAAACAACACTGATTGAAGACATTTTAACCACCGGTGAAAACTTTACATTGAAATCTATACCTTTATTTTGTCTAAAGTCTTTAACAACTAGTCTTGCCTTGTACCTAGGCTATGAGCTAGTTTCTTCATATTTGACCCGAAAGAATCATTTATTCTTCAAAGCCTTCTTCCTCATTGGAAGATCAACAAACTCATAAGTTCGATTATCATACGAAGACTCTATTTTTTATTTCATAACCTTTGTCCACTTGTCCTTCTCCTTGTGATTTACAACTTTACTGAAATTTTCTAAACTTTAATTTCAGTGATGGTCAAATATTCTAAAGATAGATACTTTGTGGATGGAACTATGATTCTACTTGACTTTCTTGGTTGAGGTGACACTCATTAAATAGAAATCTCCATTTTCTATTCATCAACATCATCAACAATGTTATCATGAATAATATTTTCATTTGTTACATCATTTTTTTCATCATTATTACTAGTTATGGGAATAGGAACATCATTTTTTTATTCCTCTTCATCTTGAGGATCCTTCAATTTTTGATACTTCTTCAGAGATTTTTTAAAATTGTCTTTTAAAAAATCCTCAATGATTTGATCTTCACAATAAACCACATCTCTACTTCAGATGACTTTCTTATTTTTGGGCCCCAAAGTTTGTAGCCAAACTTATCATTTCTATAACCTATAAATGTGCACTCCATAGCTTAAGCATCAAGCTTGGACTTTTGCTCCTTGGGCACATGCGCAAATGCCTTGCACCACTCTCAAATGAGTGTAGTTTACTTTCTTTCCACTCCACATTTTCCCTAATATGTCACTATCTAAGGTTTGTGCAGGAGACTAGTTAATCAAATAATAAACAATTAATAAAGCCTCCCCCCAGAAGTACTTAGGCAACCTCGCTGAAGGCAACATGCATATGATTTTGTCAGAAATTGTTCGTTTCGTCTTCTCGGCCAATCTCATTGAGTTGAGGGGAATGAGAGAGCATCTTCTCAAGCCTAATCTCATGTTGGTTGCAATAGTCATCAAACTCCTTTGAGCAATACTCTCCACCATTGTCACTTATAACGCATTTCAATAACTTTCCAATTTCTCTTTCGCCCATTGCATAAAAGTCATAAAATGATCAAACACCTCGCTCTTGTTCTTTATGCCATAAAATCATACTTTCTTAAAAGCATCATTAATAAATGTGAGAAAATAAAGTGAACCACTTAAAGATTGTACATTCATTGGACCACACATATTAGTGTGCACCAACTCAAGTAATCCAGTCTTTCTTGTACTTGACCTTGTAAATGAAACTCTATGTTATTTACCTATCAAGCAATGATCACAAGGGTGATTGAAGTGCCATTGATCTTGGGTAGCAGATTTTACTTCTTCAAAGCTTCCAGCCTTTTCTCACTCATGTGGCCCAAACGACGATACCACAAATCAATAATAGAGTCATTTGAGCAAACATTAACCTCCCATTGGACTAGATTAGCATTAGTCTTGCTACTATATTTCTGCCCCTTAGCAGCAATAAATGTGCTTTTAACTAGTTTGCACACAACTTGAGTAAAGTGTGAACTAAAGCCTTCATCATTAAGTACACTTGTAGACATCAAATTCATCTTTAAGTAAGGAATATATCTTACATTTTTTAGCATCAACTTATAACCCATATTGGTTGCCACATGTACATCTCCTTTATCAATAATCTTGGATGTGTCGTTATTTTCCTACTTCATGACACCTAAATCACAAGC
Source organism: Piper betle (assembly GCA_033002965.1). Classification (NCBI taxonomy): domain Eukaryota; kingdom Viridiplantae; phylum Streptophyta; class Magnoliopsida; order Piperales; family Piperaceae; genus Piper; species Piper betle. The sequence goes on along the minus strand of JAURVB010012909.1, from coordinate 8,144 downwards.
TTCATAGGCAGTGAAAAAACTCTGATTAGGAGTTGCATGTAATATTGCACCTGAATCAACCGCCTAACTAATATCACAGTTAGTCATTAGACGATCATTCTCATAATAAAAAATGATTAACAAATCATCTTCTATAACATTGACATTCTTATCATCTTCAGCCTTATAAACATTTCCCCCTTTTTTAACTCCTTTTTAGCTTCCAATAATCCTTCTTTATTATGTCGTCAAACTTGTTATAGTAATAGCATTTCAAGCCCTTTCTAGACTTGGATCTATTTTTTTACTCTTGTCTCTTTTGAATGACTCCATTGTCTTAGTTTTACCTGTTGTAGTTCTTTTTAGTGACACCAATGTTTGAGATGTGGAAGTAGCCACTTGAAATTGTCTCTTTACCTCTTCATTCAACATGATATTTGTGATCATGTCCATAGTTAGCTTCTTTTTGTCGTTCAAAGATATGACAAATGTCTCTCAACTATTTGATAAGGAATTGAGCAAAATACATGCTTGAAAATTATCATCTAAAGTTATTTTTAATTTAGCAAGTTGAGTTAGAATACTTTTCATTTCATTTAAACGGTTACCCATATCATTACCATCCATGTACTTTAAATTCATAAGTTTCCTTACCAACAAGTTCTAATTACTAGAAGTGTTTCTCTCGTAAATTTCTTGAAGCTTTTTCCAAATAGCTTTAGAAGATAACATTATAAACACATGGTGATAGACATTTTTATGTACCCATTGTCTTATGCAAGTTATGGCTTTCCTATCAAGCTTTACCCAACCTTTGTCGTCCTTCCCTTCTAGTTTGACATGTATAATGAGTTCAAAGTAATCTTTTGAACAAAGATGATCAATCATTTTACTTTTCAAATGTGACAGTTACTAGCCCTCTTTAGAGTCACAATTTTAATATACTTTTCTTTGGCCATCTTGAAGACACCAACAATCATATAACCAAAAGCTCTGATACCACTTAAGGGCCCTTTAGGCCCGCAAAAGGCAAGCATCATGAGCCATCTCTTAATTCAAAAGTTCTTAGGGAATAAGACTTTTTTATTAATCTATATACAAGTTATCAACCACCCCTATAATTGATGTGGGGATTAACCTAACGATTTTGTTGGGCAGTTTGAGCCTCCAAAAGGGGCTTGAAATAAGCATTACGGGCCTCTTTTAATCCTAAATATAGCTTGCGAATTCCCATTGACGTACATGCAAGTTACATGTTTCCCTCGTAAATGATGCGGCATTAACTCAATAATTCTCCACCTCACACATATGGGAGCTGATATGCCACAGTCAGGTTACAAGAGACTCTAATTTGAGCTGACTTATTAAGAGGTAGACCGGAGCAACACAAAAACTCACCTAGTTCTGATATCACTTGTTGGGGAATGCCTACACTTAATCTAAATTCTACCTATTAGTGTAACAAGATAATTGTCACGTGATGTTAAAACAAAAGCAACACAATAAGATACACAATTTCTAACATATAAACCTTCCTCAAAATAAAGAAAGGAAAATCATGAGACTACCAGCCTACCCCCAATAATCCATTATGATTATAAAAGTACAATCACCGAATGATTACAAAGAGAATAAAAAACTCTCACAAAAGATACAGATTAATAACACCATAAAATGATAAATGATATGTAAACAAACGTATATAATTGTAGAGGATATCAGAAAAAAGATCAAATGGAGAAATAATTGACAATTCAAAATACAACCCAATTAGTAGACCTTCATATTAACAATACTAGTCTTCTCCCAAAACTCCATTAGGCTTCACTAGAAGCTAACTCTCAAACTGCTCATTTGAATGTTTAAACCACCGTGTCGAGACATGTATTTGTAAGTAATATTGATACAATTTCCAATACACCAAGTTTGGATCTCCAAGTTTTAATGCATTCAAAATTTGGATCTTCATTTTCCAAGAATGGACCACCATTTACCAAGTATGAGGGAGAGATTTTCAACATTGAGTCCACTAGCAAAAACAATATATGGACGAAGATCACTCTCCATTAATGAAGCGAAAGAAAACAGTCTTTCAGTTTCACAACCTTTGAGCAGGAAGCCAAGGAGGACTAACAATCTCAATAGATCACAAGTGCATGTGATGCCAAATCAAGCAAGTAGTAGACATCACATAAAAATAAGAGAATTATACGCTCGGATTCTACATGCAAGAGGTATAAGGGTAGTGTTGGCAGGATCTCCAGCCACCGAACCCATAAACGGTAGGGTCCACTCATACTTAATTAATTAAATATTTTCATTATTAACAATTATTATTAAGAAAAGTTAGAATTCTAAAAAAATTGATAAATTTTACCGATATATTTATAATTATATTTATGGAATTAAAGTTAACTTAGTTTGGGCTTACTATTTATTTGTTTATTAATATATATTTTTAAGAAAAATTTTGAATCTAATTACTAGGGTTCAGCCAAGTAAGAAAAATGTCTTCCACTGAAGAGAAAAATATGGAAGAGCATTTTCTTTTTCATAGGTTGTGTAGTGACATTGTTTTAAAGTTTAGGGTTTAGGGTTTACGATCTACGGTATAGGGTTTACAATTTAGGGTTTTGGGGATTAGGGTTCGGGGATTATGGTTTAGGGTTTAGGGTCTTAGGCGTTGTTCAGGGGTTGCCTAGGGTGTAGGGTTAGGGTGTAGGGTTTAGGGTATTAGGGTTTAGGGGTTTAGGGTGTAGGGTTTAGGGGTGTAGGGTGTTAGGGTGTAGGGTGTGTAGGGTTTAGGGTTTAGGGTTTAGGGTTTCAGGCCGGGTCGGGGTGTAGGGCTAGGTTCAGGGTTCAGGCTTAGGGCTTAGGGTTCAGGCCTAGGCTTAGGCCTAGGCTTAGGGCTCTAGGCTCTAGGCCTAGGCCTAGGCTTAGGGCCTAGGCTTAGGCCTAGGCTTCAGGGCTTAGGCCTAGGCTTAGGCTTAGGCTTAGGCTTAGGCTCAGGCCTAGGCTCTAGGCTCAGGCCTAGGCTCAGGCTTAGGCCAGGCTCAGGCCTAGGCCTAGGCTTCAGGCTCAGGCCTAGGGCTCAGGCTTCAGGCTCAGGCTGCTAGGCTTAGGGCTAGGCTTAGGCCTAGGCTTAGGCTTAGGCCTAGGCTTAGG